>JAQHUG010000006.1:16303105-16318340 GCA_028555095.1 Dicrostonyx torquatus
ACTCAGAATTCAAAAGTTATTTTTGGATTGTTGGGAAAGAAAGAGATTGTCCCCAGAGAGAGCCTAGATTCTGCCTGTCAGTGAACTTTTGCATCCATTTAATGTTTTTGGTTGGAACTAACGTTTCAAAAAGACCTTAATCATCAGAAAAGCTGATTTTGGAAGGGAGCAGGCCTAAGGCAAGCTGTCTGCACAATCGATGACAAGATAGAGGATCAGTAACGTCAGAAAACCCATTCCCTTTCCCTTTAGCCAAACTTGAGCTTTCTATAGTTGGGTGCGTCTGTGGTTTGCACTGCACTTTTAAAGAAAAGCTGTAAGTTAGAAATATCACTCAGTTAGCAAGCTTGAGACCTCGGGATCAACCCCTAACACCCCATTGTTTGGGTTCTGTCGTAGCATTCCATTTGTACTTTAATAAATAAAGCTTGCTGAAGTCCAGAGAGTAAAGCAGCCCCACCGGTCAGCTTACAGACCAGGCTGTCGTGGCACACACCTTTAATGCCAGGAGCCACACTAGTTGCCATAGAAACTGGGCAGTCGTGGTGCACGCCTCACCTACAGTCTCATTCTGAGACCCCTGGAGGCAGGACCGCCATTCTGGACTGAGGTAGAGGTGAGAGCCAGTGACCGGCTGCTTTGCTTTTCTGACTTTCAGGTTGAACCCCAATTTTTGTCTCGATTTTTATTAATCATGCTACAGGGTTCGTTGTGGAAACTTTTTTAAATAACACATTAACTTCTTTCTGTGAATTATCTTAGAATTTTAAGTTTGTTTGCATTTGAATCCAGTCTATTTTAAATTACTTAAGACAATTGCACAGAACTTTTTTTCCTAGAATAAAGAGGTCTCCAGTGGATATGGAAATTATACATAGCCTTTCACCTGACAGGGTGTCCATTGCATCCCCTTCAGGGAGCCCTGGCGGACAGCGCCTTTGCTTCCCTCCAACAGCACAGGGCCGAGTGAAAGCACTGAGGTGTTGGAAGGGAGCCTGAGGGGAACTTGACTGGGAAGTCCATCTGCAGGGTAGTGCCTCACAGTGAGGTCCTGGACCAGCTTGCTGCCAGGGACAGTCACACGAGTGTGTTCGTCTGCTGCCTTGCTCAGTGCAGCAGGTGTTGAAGGAAGCTTGGTTCAGGCTGTCAGCACTTACACTACTGTTTCCCCAGCTTGCTCTGTCACCGTCTCCCCGGAATCCAGCAGAGCCCATTGCTGTCCAGAATAACCAACAGCTGGCCTTGAAAGTGGAAGGTGTCGTTCAGCATGGCTCCAAACCAGGACTCTTCCGCAGAATTCAGTCCGTGTGTCTGAGTGTTTCTTCCACACTGCAGAGTAAATCCAGCCAAGACTACAAGGTAACTGGTGTGAGGAAGAACTGTGTGCGCTTACTGGCCCCAGGTGGGCTCTCTGTTCTGGCAGCTTCACTTCCACGTGATGGGAGTCACGAAAATAGCACAGCGGAGGCCTGGGCAGACTGTTTCTTTTTTCTCTGCTTGAACCAGATAGCGGGCAAAGCATTCCAGCAGAGATGAAAACATGAGTTCTGTGACTCTTAGAGCAGTGTGGAACTATCTGAGGTCCACACAGCAAGAAATGTGTGACCACATGCCCCTGATTGGGTTTCCTACCCCGCCTAGTCCCATACAACTCAGAGAGCTCACCTCCTTATGCCTGCTTCCTTGTTCATAAGACCCACCTCCTCTGGGGCTCCCCCTCCTCATGAGGAGTGCTGCCTGCTGTGGCGCAGAGTTCGCTTCCTTGAGGTGTCACGAGGTAGGTAAGGGTTCCCCAGCATCAGTCAGGCTGTGTGCTGTGTGACCATCTGTCCCATAGGGTTCCCCCCACCCCAGCATCCCTCGGCAATTGATACTGTCACCCAGAACCAGGAACTGCGTGTGCTCACATGCAGTACACTGTCTCTTTGCTTAGACGTTCCTTCTCAGTTTTGTGCTGATTTAATCCACAGTATGTACCCAGGTTACTCCGGCAGATTTAAGTCTATGTAACAAGAAATAAGGGTTAGAGGGAGCATGTCAGGGCTGGGGAGATGGCTCAGTGAGTGAAGCACCTGCTTGCAGTCACGAGGACCTGAGTTTGGATTCCCACAACCCTGAGTGAATGCCTAGAACTTAGTGACCAGCCACCCTGGCCAAATCCATGAGAACCAAGTTCACTGAGACCGTGTCTCAGAAAATAAAGGTGGGTGTGATTGAGGAAAGACACCCAGCATTGACCTCTGGCCTCCATTATGCAGATGCGCTCACGTGTGTATGTGTGTGCACATATATACACACAAACACACACACACAAGCATTTCTTTATCATCAGAATTTTAGGCTAAAAAGCTGTGGGAAGGACTGGCGTGATCACCATCGTCACTTCATTTTCTTGGGTGATGTCCTCTCCCCCTGCACACTGACTACTCTCTGAGAAGGCCCAGCCTCCATTCTCTCCCCATCTTTCTTTTGATTGATGACACAGAACACGGAGGGCTATGGGCTGTGTTCTCAGATCATTGGAAACTGGGATGAGAATTCATGTAGCCTGTCCCTAGACAGAGCCTGGCTCCTAGAGAACACTGGGCAAGCAGCTGGGCTGATATTTAACAATCCTGTGTTCCAGATCCCCGTTGATAGCCTGACCAATGAGATGGAGCAGAGGGTGGAGCCGCACAATGACTACTTCAGCACCCAGTTCCTCTTGAACTTTGCTGTCCTGGGAACACACAGCATCACAGTGGAGTCCTCGGTGAGAGACGCCAATGGCATCGTGTGGAAGACCGGCCCCAGAACTACCATGTTTGTCAAATCCCTGGAGGACCCCTATTCCCAGCAGATCCGTCTGCAGCAGCAGCAAGCCCAGCAGCCTTTGCAGCCACAGCCACAGCCACAGCCTCGCAGTGCCTACACCCGGTTTTAAGTGTGCTCCAAGCACACCGCACACTCCCACACCGCACAGCCATCGAGCTGCAAGGAGAGTGTATTTTTGTGTGCATTCAGTGTAAAATCCATCACTCACTGATTTCTGTAATGTAAATTACGTTACATTACATTCTGGAGAATTTTTTAAAGAAAGCACCTGGCTCCCAGCCAGAAGATTATATCTTTTTCATTCCTTAAACCCAGTCTTCTGCCTCACACTTAGCATTTCTGTTGTAGTGTTCTTTCTGGTTGGTGAGCTTTTCTTCCAAGAGTGGTCACAGATCAGTGGTAGATTTGACTGGATCTCTACCAGAATGATTGTGCTGAGCAGCCAGACCTGGAGTGGGAAATCCTGTCCAGTGGTACAGGGTTCACCCGGGGCCGGAGACTGAGGCCTTCAAAAGAGACTGGAAATCCATGGCCCCTGCCTTCTCGACTGGGAACCTGTGGAACCTGCTGCATTGTTGCCACCTCCTGTCTCCTGCACTAGAGCAATGTTAGTTTTGGTCTTTAATTTAATTTCTATATAGTGTGTTGTTTTTTGTGGCATGTGACTATAATGTAGACATTTTACATTTTTTTTCGAAGTGAACATGGCTCCCATATACTGTCTTCCTTTTAATGTAGAAGGGACAGATCCTTCCCTGTGGTCTCTGCTGAACGAGGCACGGACTCTGCACCTGATGTCTAGACAGCAGTCTGCGTGGCCAGGATTCGCAGTGGGGTGCTCAGGGAATAGCGATTGATGGTTAGCCAGAAAAGCCCTTTTTCTGTTTTAGTCCTGGTTGAAAACTGTATGACAACATACTTTAACTTTATACTGGGCGTGTTTAACTGTCCTTTTGTAATTTCTCAGTGTTTGGAGACCATGGTTAGTAGACAGGAGACCTGAGTGTTGCTGAGAGCAGTGTGTGTGGTCAGTGGGTGGGGTGCAGTATAGCCACTGAGAGGGTGAGCCCTGGATTCTTTCATTTCTATGCCTGGGTCTTACTTTGTTCTCTCCACAGACATTCTGATAGAAGGCTTGAGTTGCTGTTTAAACGCTGTTTGGGTTTTTTGTTTGTTTTTCCTGTCACATTACCTCTGGGGCTGAGAAGTGACTGACAACTGGGTTCCCCTGAGGTCATTTGCTTTATGAGATGTTGCTCCTGGATAGCAAATTCTGCTTGTCAGAGCATTTGCAAGTCTACAGTTTCCACTGTGATGTCCCCAGAGCCACCAAGTGCACACAGTGCACAGTCTGCACTTGGTCAGCGTCTGGGGACACTTCCAGAGCTCCAGGGAAGACCTATGTGGAACCCCCCCCCCTTCCTGTCCTTTGCTGAGTCAGTGTTCCACTTTGGCTCTATAGAGTCAGACTTTAGTCTCTTTACAAAATGACTGACTCAGGCTAGACTCCCCCAGTCTAATTCGGTTTATCGGGTGACTGAAGAACTAAAGATGGAGAAATTGGGGAAATAATGTCTTCAATGACAGATTCCACTAAGGGCCAAGGACCCCATCCCACTTATTCTACCATGAGACTGAGTCCTCAGAAAAAGACTTTTTATGTTTGCTTGTTTTTGTGTTTGTTTCTGGTTTTTGAGACAGGGTTTCTCTGTGTCGCTCTGACTCACTCTGTAGACCAGGCTGGTCTCAGGCTCAGAGATCCGCCTGCCTCTGTCTCCTGAGTGCAGGGATTAAAGGTATGCACCACCATTCCTGACCTCAAAACCTCTTTTAATATAAAATTTGGGGAGGTCACAACAGAAATTACTACATTTGTTTTCTTTCTGAAGAATTCTACCATGAAACAGTGCTAGAGACCTGAAATTCACTCCGTAATACAGGCTACTTAAAAGTTAAAAGGATAGGGTGGGCTTGATGGTGCACACCTTTAATCCCACCATGGGGGCTGCAGGGCGGGGGGGGGGGGTACAGCCTGGTCTACAGAGAGTTCCAGGACAGCCAGAGCTACACGGAGAAACCCTGTCTCAAAAAACAGAAAACAAAACAAAAAGGAGGTTTTGATAGTTGTGTTGTAAACTCTTGGATTTTGTGTCCTGGGACCCCTACAAGGTTGGAAAGCAATTGGAACAGAAGCAGGTGCAGATGGTTGAGAGTGGAGAAGGAGCTGACTGCAGCAGGGTCGCCCGGCACCGTGTGCTCTTAGTCAGGGACAGCACGCCTTTATGTCTGTAACACTAATGAATGAAGAGAATCTTTAAAAAGATGAGCATGTTTCCCAGTTTGGTCATAAATATTGTGAGTCTCGTGGCTGTGAGGGCACGGTCCTTGCGCCCACACTGCCCACATTCAGATTTACTTTACCTAAGTTTGTGACCTTAGAAAAGCTAAGTACTGGGTTATTATTGCTATGTTGAAACATGATGACTAAAAACAACTGGAGATGAAAGGGTTTATTTGACTTATCCTAAATCACAGTCCTTTTAGGGAAGCCAAGGTTGTAACTCAAACAGGGCAGGAGCCTGGAGGCAGGAGCTGAGGCTGAGGCCATGGAGGGGCACCGCTTCCTGGCGTACTTCTCATGGCTTGCTCAGCCTGCTTTCTTTTTTTGGGAGGGGGGGTTCGAGATAGGGTTTCTTTGTAGCTTTGGAGCCTGTCCTGGAACTAGCTTTTGTAGACCAGGCTGGTCTTGAACTCACAGAGATCCTCCTGCCTCTGCCTCCTGAGTGCTGGGATTAAAGGCGTGCGCCACCACTGCCCGGCCTCAGCCTGCTTTCTTAGAGAACCCAGGTCCACAGCGCAGGGATGAATCACCCACAATGGGCTGGGCTCGCTCATTAATCACTGAATAAGAAAATGCCCCCAGACCTGCCCGACAGCCCTGTAGGGAAGACAGTTTCTCAGGTGAGGCTCCCTCCCTGAGGACTCTAGCTGGAGTCAAGCTGGCCTAAACCAGCCAGCCACTTACTGGGCCTCCCTTGGGTCCTGACGTAAAGACTACTCCGCCTTGTGAGTGCCTGGGAGGACTGGGCATCCTGCAGTGTTGTTACACCTGCCACACAGCAGGTGGCCTTGCTGTGTTGTCTCTGCCCTCCCTATTATTTCAGTGTTTGAGGGTCGCCAGTCGAACAGGTTGGCCTTGAACTTTCCCTGTGGCTGAGGTGGCTGTGGCCTCCCTCCTCACCTATCCTCACCTATCCCGTGCTGGCACTGCAGACGTGCACTTTGCCCGGGCTGGGTCAGTTCTTAAACTTCCTACCAACACTGAATAATAAGATAAAATAATCAAAGTGGGATTTCTTACCACTGCCTATTATAAGTCAAAGCATTTTAAAGCAAATGTACAAAGAAAATCATGCAGAGTGGTTTCTGCCGGCCGACTTCAGCGGCCATGTTGATGACACATTGACCGGTTCTATCCAGTGTAAATGAGGTCTTCCTGTGTGACCTGCGGGGCTCAGAGTGACCTGGGTGGCAGCGATTTGCCAAACTGTAAGCATCACTCTTTTAACACATGACTGGGGAGAATCTGGTTACTGCCTGTGAGAACTCAACCAGCCCTGGGTGGTGGTGGTGGGAATGTTCTGGATGTGCTCCTTCAGCCACTGGCCACACTAGCTCCTTGGTCCTGAAGAACTGTGGGTACTGGGAATAGAACTCAGGTCTTTTGGAAAAGCAGCCAGCTCCTAACCGTTGAGCCATCCCTCCAACCCACTTCTGAACTCTTAATAGCATCCTCTGTGTAGCAGGAGATGATCATGGGTCATTAGGAAACCGGCTTGGAAAGCGTCTCTCAGAGACAGCTGGGAGCCCCTCTCCTGATGCAGCGCCCGCTGGTCTCGCCAGGCTGCTGCCTTGAGTCCTTCAGTGTCACACTGCAGGAGACTAATCGCAGGATCACGTGGGCATCATCAGCTCTATCGGTGTTTACTGTGTCCCCAGGGATGCTCCAGAGTCTGTTAGCCCGGCTAAGATTGCACTGTCAGGGAAGAAATGCACCTGGGCTCACGTTGAGGGCCCTTGTTAGGGAAGAGCCTGCCCTCAGCACTGCCCCACCTCCATGCCTGAGCGACTGACAGTGCACCTGTCCTCCCGCTGAGCAGGGAGAGTGACTCCCTGGCATCCCAACTCTGCTGCTTACGCAGCAGCTGCGTCCAAGCAAGAGTTTGTGAACTCAGCTAGTTCCCAGGTTATGCCCAAAGCTTGGCCAACAAGACCACAGTTTTGAATTCATTAATGTACCAAGTACCGGATGCTGGAGGTACAGTGGCTGACCGAGCTCTCTGAGGTCAAAGCCATGCCATTTCCTGCTTCTCACCCACGGGGTGAGCCAGGTACTAATGAGAAGCCTCCTCTGGCCTTGACAGCTGAATAAACCTGCTTCCTCAGATCCTGGCTGGTTTCTCCCTCTGGATGGGGATCTCCAGGTAGCTGCTGGTTCCTCTGAGAAGCCCACCCAGCGTGTGCCTTTCCTTCAGTGTTGCTCAGCACCACATACTCAGGTTTCCCTTCTGTCCAGTCTGAGCCATTCCTAGCTCTTAACATGCCTCCGACCTGTGTTTGGGGAAGACGGGAAGTCCTTCAAAGCCTGGGTTCTCTCCCGTCTCCAACCGTCCCAAGGCCTTTCTGTACCTCCCGGAAGACCTTCAGCCAAATCCTCCAGACAAGCTCTCTTGTTAGCCTCTGTGACCAGCATCACGTCTAAAGTGTGTAGAGTCAGCTAGGGTACATGGTGGCGCAGGTCATCCCCTGATGTCCTGTGCCCCTCAGCAGCCCCTGGCACTTCTTGGAGTCTTCCATCTCACATCCCTGACTCTCGGTGTCATCTGTCATGGAGCTACCCTGCCGTAGAGCTCTGTGAAGACTCACGCTAGGCGCCATGCAGGACCCGAGTGTCTGGCTAGTCTCCACCTTGAGTCACCTTTCCCATGTGCCCCGGTAGCCCAAGAGACTTCATGGAGAGAAACATCAGCTGCATCAAACCATGTGAGGACCCAGGGCCAGGGAGGAATATAGTCTCTGCTCTTATATTTCCGTCCCTCAGACTTAACTGTGGGCACAGCCCTGGGCAGATCTGGGGCCATAGATGCTTCGCCAGCACGGCCAGCTAACTCGGGCTCTCTGGGTCTGAGTTGTCTACGGACATGTCAGCTTATACCCAAGGCTAGTACTGCTGACATCACCGCAGCTCCATTCTCGTGTTTTACAGTTAGCCATCCCCTCCAAACACAGCGTGGAAGGAGGAGACGGGTTCTGCAGAGATACATAGGTTGAGGGTGAGGAACAGCTTGGGAGTCTATACTGAAGATCATGTGTCCCTGAGGGGCCTTAGGACAGGTCTGCCCAGCCACCAACAAAGTTTCCCAAGGCCCCTTGGGACGGCAGAGGGACAAACGATAGGACCTTGTCCCACACCCTCACACGCAGGCTTCAGCTGAAGGCTTCTGTTCCAGGACTGCCTGGGAGACTGAGTGTGGTCTCCCCACCAAGTACTTACCCTCCAGAGGAGTCTGGTCTATAGACAGATATAAATAACCCAAGAGACTACTTGTCCTTAGAGCAAGGAGCTAGGGCTGTGGCCCAGAAGGGAAGGAAGGATTCAGAGATGCAGAGAGCAGTCCTGGAGGTAGGGTGAGGTGGGGAGGGGCCTGACTGCTGGGGAGAGTAGGGTGAGGAGGATGCTCCTTGTGTCTGAGATGTACCCTGACAGCACTCTCTTCCCCCTAGGCCCAGCACCCTGCTTCCCAGCCTCACACCTTCCTGGAGTGCAAACAACTGTCTACCTTGTCCTAATTTGTTCCAGTTTAGGGTTGGGGGACCCTGCCCACTAGGTTGCTGGTGCAGCTCAAAGACAACTCTTTCAAAGCTTGCACACTCAGACCCAGCACAGCAGTCGCACTCGCTCTTAACCCCCGCCAGGTGTGACCACACTGCAAAAATACCACCCTGGGCACTGCATGAGCGTGCTGTGTGTCTTTGTCCAACTCTTTTTCCAGTCCAGAAAAGCCAGGTTGTCTGTCCATGTCACCTCTCCGTGTTCCCCCGCCAGGTTGTCTGCCCATGTCACCTCTCCGTGTTTCCCCGCCAGGTTGTCTGTCCATGTCACCTCCCCGTGTTCCCTGCCAGGTTGTCTCTCCGTGTCACCTCCCCGTGTTCCTCCGCCAGGTTGTCTGTCCATGTCACCTCCCCGTGTTCCCCCGCCAGGTTGTCTGTCCATGTCACCTCTCCGTGTTCCCCCGCCAGGTTGTCTGTCCGTGTCACCTCTCCGTGTTCCCCCGCCAGGTTGTCTGTCCGTGTCACCTCTCCGTGTTCCTCCACAGCCTGCTTAGGTCACTTTTGCCCAAACTGCTCAGACCGCCGGGCCCTGGAGGCTGGCCTCGCTGGACAGAGTGGTGGCTGATGTTTCTTTTTCCTGTCACTAGGTACAGACTCCTCTGGCTCTCCACGCCCCTCCCTGCCCCCATTCCGCATGCTGGCTGTTCTGTCCTGGTCCTGAGTGAACTGCTCACTGCTCCCCTCACAGTCAGAGGAAGAGAGACAAACTTTCTGAGTGTTCTGGTTACCACACCAGTGTAAAGATGAGGGCATGGCCCACAGATGCCCGAGAGGCCAGTGCAGACCCAGTGTACCAAGGCGCTGGGCTGAGTCTGAAATGGGAGGAAGTGGCCCATAGTAAAACTAATGCTTTCAAGAACCTTTCTCCTTTAAGCCAGGTCTGATGCTGCACACCTGTCCCCAGCACACCCAGAAGCGGGGCTGTGAAGCCCGCCTAGGTTACATAATGAGGCCTTATTGGAAGGAAGGAGCAAAAGAGGTGGAAAATGGGGCTGGGAAATGGCACAGCCAATAAAGGGCCTGAGTTCAGATCCCCAGCATCCACAGAAAACCCGTAGTCCCAGCCCCACGGGAGGGGGAGACAGGAGGAACCCTGGGGCTGGCTGGCCAGCCAGTCTGGATGGCTGTTGAATGCTGTTGAATTCCGTCTCACTGAGAGTGACTAAGGAAGAAAACCAGCATTGACCTTTGGCCTCCACAACCACACACGTGTGCACACAACACGGGCACACATACGGCCACACCCAAGAGAAGCAGCAGGCACTGATGCTAGTCAACCCGCACTGGCCTCAGGCAGCAGCAGCCTCCTGGTCAGAATGTAGAACGTCGTCTTTGGAAGTCAGCGGCGTTCTCATGAGTTGACCGAAGCCCTGCTACGTCAAGGTCTTCAGGTGACACACACAGAGTCCCTCGGGAGGCTCCTGATACCGGGAATCTGTTCATCCATGGTGCTGAGGTCTGCAGGTGTGAGAAGGACAACCAAGGAGGCCTGTGACCCGCCACTCAGAAGACCCTATGGAATATGGACAGGACAAAAGTAAATAACGCTGTGGGATATTTTGGTCGCACTCTTGACATTCCCAAGACTGACAATAAAGTTTACTTTGAATCAGAGGGTGGAGCCAGTTACTAGCCAACCAAAATCAGCCACAGAGGCTTTGGAGGACCGAGGACATATAGAGAGACACTGGAAGTTGTAGGAAGAGGCTGAGAGAAAGGCTCTGCCCTTTCAGATCCAGGAAGGAGAGAGGAGGTCACTTGGTGCCTTCACCATTTCTCTGATCAATCAGGTTCTTACCCTGATATCTGACTCCTGAATTTTTATTGATAAAGAATAATTAGATAAACACTTCATAACAAGGACAAGAAAGGAGAGGAAGTCAAGCAGGTGCTTCACCTCATCTCTGTAAGCCTAGCCCGTGAGAACCGACAAGAGGCACCAAGATTCCTAAGGCCCCAAGCTGTCACTACCCCGTTACTGCACTCCCCCTCGAACCCCTACTGCACACCCCCTCAAACCTCTAACCCACCTGCTTTCACCTAAAGGTTCTGCAAAGAATTGTGGCTCTCAGGACCTCTATCTGGGTAACTAACCCAATAGCGGGGCACCTTGCTAATGCCCCATCTCCTATCTCTGCCTATGCCAACAGAAGGTAGTCAGCATAGTTCCTGCCCAAGGCTTCCTGAATAGCCTGGTCCCCAACTCCAGGTCTTCCCAGCCTGAGGGATGCCTGGGGGAGTGGAGGGTTAAAGCAACAAGGCAAAGAAGGGAAAACAGCCAGCGCTGTAACATCCAAAACACCACGAACGTTGGCTGCAGAATAAGGCGGCATGGGCTGGCCGTGGCCACTTGTGACATGTTGACTCCCAGTTCATTCCCAGAATCCCAGCACAGTGCACACCCCGAGCCTTTGGGCCACTTGCCTCTCAGAGTGCAGGGGCGGCTCCCTCTACCTCTTTCCAGCACGATGTAGCAATCTTTTCTCTTTACCAGATCCAAAGTCCTTTCCAGAAGCCATCCCCAATGCCCCCAGAGCTGGAGCTGCCCAGCCCCCACCCTTGACACTTCCCTGTGTCCTTTCCTAGATGATCCCCCCACAGAGGTGCCTAGTGTGGTGCCTGGCATATAGCAGGGCTGGTGATAATATTTAATTACTTAGGAGTCTGATTCAAATGATCTAGCATTTAATGTAGTTTCTGGTCCTCCGTGCCAGGCCCCTGACAACTGGCTATAAATGTGAGAGCTGTCATTACCCAGCCATTTCCTGGTACTGCTCTGCTGGGCCTCAAGTCAACACAGCTGATCCCAGGCAGGGCCACAAGGCCCATCCATGCCCTGGGGTGGACCTGGCGGTCTGAGAGCCAGTGGAGGCTGCTCCCTGAACAGCTGGACCTGGAATTGGGCTTGTCTCCTCTGTGGCCACCGCGCAGCTCCATCCCTGCTTCTGGGTTTCAGCATCTCCTCTGCCCTGAGGTTGTGGGTCATAATTAGAAAGCTCTCCAAGATCCCTGAAAGGACTTGCACTGCGCTGTAGGACAAAGGGCATTGTGTCACACGGTGGTGTAAGGGTGAGGCAATTAATGTGAACAAGGAAATAATAAGGGCGGATTCCCAGAAGCACATTGATTGAAACCACAGAAGCTCTTTGGAATGAGGCTTGAGAATTGTAAAAGTCTGAGCAGTCAGCAAGCCCAAGGGAGGGAGCCACACCAGGCCCTGCCTGAGACTCCCTCTGTGTTCCTGGGCGCTGTGTCGTCCCTCAGGTGTCCTCAGCAGTGCGCCTGGGGGGGGGGGATGACAGTGACTGCCACCCTTTTATACTTTTTCTAGAAACAGCAAAGAATTGGCTATTCCACCGCTCAGTTCATTCTCCATGCCCTGCAGGACGAAAACATCTCTGGGTGGAGGAAGTTCTCCCACCACGTTTGTCTCTGAAATCTGCAAAGTGAGTTCCCATGTTGCTTAGCAACCAGAGCCACGCGGGTGCTGTGCATCCGTGTGAAATAAAATTCACCTGAGGCCAGGCAGTAGTGGCGCACGCCTTTAATCCCAGCACTCAGGGAGGCAGAAGCAGGCGGATCTTTGTGAGTTCGAGACCAGCCTGGTCTACAAGAGCTAGTTCCAGCGCAGGCTCCAAAGCCAAAGAGAAACCCTGTCTCGAAAAAAATAAATAAATAAATAAAATAAAATTCACCTGAACAGTCCCATTACCCTGGACTGCACACATGGAACTGCCCACACATGGCCCACACAGCAGGTAGGCAGGACTTGTAGAGCTTCTAAATAGCAAAAATCACCACAACCAACACAGGAAACCATGGGGGAAATATTTAGTGTCCATCATGGACCAAGCTGGATGCAGTCGCACATGCCTGTAATCCCAGCACTTGGAAACTAAGACAAGTCAAGTACAGGAGCTACCTAGGGAGACCCTGTCTCAAAAAACAAAAACAAACAAAAAAGACAAAACAAAACAACGAAAAACTCATCAATAAATAGACATGCAACCCAAGAGAAAAATGGGCCGAGTACAAAAATGGTTAATGAACAGAGCACACGCACACACACATACAGAGACACATACACACACACATACACACGCACACACACATACACACACACGCACACATACAGACACACACACGCACACACACATACACGCACACATACACACACACATACAGACACACATACAGACACACACACACACAAGAAGTACAAATTTAAACAACAAATTTAATTTTTAATTATGAACTCAATTATAATTATAAATGCAAGCCTTTTAAAGTGAGTTATATGAGAACGTGTGAGTGTGGTTCTGTTTTTACGCAGGAAGCAATGCAGCACTAAGCCACACATTGCTAACTGTGTCCAAAGAGCAGAGGGGCTGGGGAGATCCAGTTCAGGAAGGTGGAGCTGAGCAGGGCAGATGGAGCTGGACAGCCACAGGGCCTTCTGGGGCAGTAGCGGTGGTAAATTGGATGATGGCTTCACAGGTATTTTATTTTTCGTGTGTGTGTGTGTGTGCTTTATTATATAAGGTAAAAATGTTATATTTATTTAATACTTAATTAAAATAATTGTTGAGTTATTTTAAAATTCCAGTCCTGACAGGGCATGGTGGCTCACACCTTTAGTGTCCAATCCTCAGGAGACAGAGGCAGGTAGATTTGAGACCAGCCTGGTCTACATGGTGAGTTCTGGAACAGCCAGGGATATGTAGAGACCCTGTCTCAATAAATAAATAAAATAAAATTTTAAAAAATAACAATTTTTAAAAAATAATAATGAAACCCTTAATGGTACATGTTTACTTAAGTAAAGAAAACATTCATAAAATTTAATTTTTAATAGGCCTGCAGTAAGAAATGGACTCACTTCGACTGCTTACTTGCTGAGATATGCCACAGGGATGGAAAATGTATTTCTTTCTTTCTTTTTTTTTTTTTTTTCCAAGACAGGGTTTCTCTGTGGCTTTGGAGCCTGTCCTGGAACTAGCTCTTGTAGACCAGGCTGGTCTCGAACTCACAAAGATCCACCTGCCTCTGCCTCCCGAGTGCTGGGATTAAAGGCGTGCACCACCACCGCCCGGCTGGAAAATGTATTTCTTATGACGATAGCCCTGAAACATAAGGAAAAGCCACAGCGTGCGGGGCCCTTTACATGCAGATGGGCACGCAGCAGAGCACACAGCCCACAACAGGCTCACAAACTACTGTTCAGGGTGTCTGGGGCTTCCCCTTCTCCTCCGTCCAGCCTCCTTCTGGGATGATGTCAGTGGGGAAGGCATTTGAAGCCCACAGCCCTCAGCCACGTCTCTGTCGACACCTTCCAGCTGTCTTCGGGGTCAGACAGCTGAGAGGATGGACAGGGAGCCATGCTGGGGGGTAGAGGGCTCTACTGAGCACACTTCTGTGGAGGGCATGGGCTGGCAGATCTGAGCATGGGATTGCTAGTCTTTACATAATTCAATCTTTCCCTTTTCTCTAAGTCCTTCAGGAGAGCTTTTAGAGAGAAGCAGAGTGACCAGCGGGTTCCCCCAGAAAAACCTCATGGACAGAAGCTGTTTAGAGCTAAACAATCACTGAGGAGCTCCCCGAAAGGTCTGTGGGCTGTGGGACATCCCACGAGCTCACCATTGTGTGCTGGGTCACACGGTCCCCCTGGTTCCTGTCTCCTCTTCCCCGATCTTCTGTACTCTCCATGAGGTCCTGTGGTCCTTTACTGGGCTCAGCATAGTCGCTGCGGCTCTAATGGATGTCAGCTCCATGAGGAGGGCTCTAAAGAAGCAACCGTGGGCTCTCCTCAGCAACCTCTCCAAACCGTGTCATTCCAAGACACCTCTCAAAGTGTCCATCGCCAGGGAGACTCTTGGAGGGGGCACTGCCCCAAGGTGGACACAGCTGGCATGGCGGAGGGCTGGGCCGAGAAAAGACATAAAAGTCAGACATGGCGAAGAGTGGGGTCTCCTCTCATCCTCCTCCGTCTCATGTCCTTGTTCTGGGGACAGAACCCAGAGCCTCAGACAACGGAGCTCTGGCACTACCATAGAGCTACACCGCTAGTTCTTTCTTCACATAAAAACACAAAACATAAAAGCAAACTGCAGAGCTAACTCAGCGGTTAAGAGCGCCTGTGCTCTTCTCCAGGACTTGAATTTGGTTCCCAGAACCCACATTAGGCAGCTCACAACCAGCTAACTCCAGGTCTAAGGGATCCAACTCCCTCTTCTGGCCTACACACACACACATACACATGCACACATGCATGCGCACACACTCTCACACACACACATACACACACACACGTGCACACATGCATGCACACACACTCTCACACACAGACATACACACATAAACACACACTCACACACATAGACACATACACTCACACACATAGACACACACACTCACATACATAGATGCACATAGACACACATATACACATATGGATACACACACACACATAGACATACACACATGGATACACACAGACACATACATAGACACACACAGACACACACAGACA
>JAQHUG010000006.1:16319044-16332247 GCA_028555095.1 Dicrostonyx torquatus
ACACACACAGACACACACATAGACATACACACAGATACACACAGACACACATAGACATACACACAGATACACACAGACATACACACATGGATACACACAGACACACACACAGACATACACACAGATACACACAGACACACACACTCACACAGACATACACACATGGATACACACAGACACACACACATAGACATACACACATAGATACACACAGACACACACACTCACACATAAGAACAGAGAGGAGACACAGGATCTAGAGTCAAGCTTAGTGGCAGACTTGTCTAAAGTGTACAGAGGTCCGGGTCTGACCCCCAGTGCTGTGCAGGTGGGAATGATGGCTCAGGGCAGCAAGGCTTCTGTACCGAGGGAGTGCAGACAGGAAGTCAGGAGTTCAGGGTCATTCTTAGTGAGTTTGAGGCCAGTCTGGGCTACAGGAGACCCTACCGCAAAATAAAACGAGCTAGCTAAATAACTAATAAATAACCCGATGCCTGTCTTCTGATCACAGCGGTGTCTGTGTGGGAAGCGGGGCGAGTGATCCTGGGCCATCATCTGTCGGTCTAGTCATTACAGCTCCAGCAGGGAGAGCCCGGTGCGAGTGAGGCCCCTGGGAAATCAACAGGGGACAGGGACAAATATCCTCCATGTTCCAGCTTAGCGATGGGGCACATGAAGTCAGAAAGGTTAGACGGAGGGAAACAAGGATCACCTTCCCCAGCTAGCCCAGCCCACAGAGTTCTCCCAAGCCTAAGGTGCCAGAAATTTATGTTCTCTTTGTTTACTGAGTTCACTCTGAGGGCATGGACTCCCTTTCCTGTTGGTATTTTCTTTCTTCTTTTGTTTTGTTTTTTTGAGGCAGGGTTTCTCTGTGTAGCTCTGGCTGTCCTATAACTCACTGGCTGGCCTTGAACTCGTATACATCCACCTGTCTCTGCCTCCTGTGAGTGCCCTGATAGTATTTTTTTTTTGTTTTTTGTTTTTGTTTTTTTTTTGGTTTTTTCGAGACAGGGTTTCTCTGTGGCTTTGGAGCCTGTCCTGGAACTAGCTCTTGTAGACCAGGCTGGCCTTGAACTCACAAAGATCCGCCTATCTCTGCCTCCCGAGTGCTGGGATTAAAGGCGTGAGCCACCACCGCCCGGCCCTGATAGTATTTTCCAATTGGAAGTCTGTCTAGGAAACTTCTCCTGACACCAGCCTGTATCACACTTTCAGACCCTGCCAGACACAGAGCAGGAAACAGTGGGAAAGGGAACTAGGCAGAGGTCTGCACACTCGGAGGGGAGGCAGCTGGTGGTGGACACAGAGGGCCCCTGTAGGACCCACCCCGTTCTCTCCCAGTCCATCGTCACTGAACCTGCTGTCGCGGGGAGCTCCCGAGGCTTCCAGGAGTGGCTGTGGGGTCAGAGTCGAGATGAAGATCTCTCATCATCTCTCACCTAGTGACCCAGGTATGCAATGCCTGGCTTCCTACTGCTTCCCACGTCACGTGGCCCTGTGTCCTCTGACAACTGTAACCCACAGCCTCACACCTGGGGCAGGTCCATGTAATGGGGTCTAGCGCAGCTGATGCTAAGGTGATGGAGAACAGTCTGACGCTAATCAAGGGAAGATGGGGAGAGAGAGACAATTTTGAGACATAAAGAGCCTGAGGGATTTGTTTGTTTGTTTGTTTTTCTGACATCTTTTTAGTCAAGTATACCGTTTAGAGAAAGGCCGTTGTTCCATATAGAGGGAGGCTGTTGTTCCGTGTAGAGGGAGGCTGTTGTACCGTGTAGAGGGAGGCTGTTGTTCCGTGTAGAGGGAGGCTGTTGTACCGTGTAGAGGGAGGCTGTTGTTCCGTGTAGAGAAAGGGCTGTTGTACCGTACATAGGGAGACTTTTGGAGGGCTTTTGTTCATTCAGACTCCAGGTTGGGGATGGAGAGATGGCTCAGCAGTTCAGAGCACATGTTTTTCCAGAGGACCTGACTTCAGTTCCCAGCACCCACACGGCAGCTCACAACTGTCTTTAACTCCAGTTCCAGGGGGTCTGACACCTTCATACAGACTTATATGCAAGCAAAACACCAATGCACATACAATAAGAGTAAATAAAACATTTTTAAATGTATTTTTAAAAAGATGCTTAGTTGGTAGAAAAACGAAATCCAGGGCAATGGGGAGAAAGAGAGATGGGCAGGCAGACAGACAACTTCTGGGAATTCTGGAGTAGCTCAAAGAAAGAAGGGTTGGTGACAAATCCGAGACAGTCAAGACCTGAGAGCCTGGCAGCACAACCCTTCCTTCATTACGTCCATGTGGAAGCAGTGTTAACTATCTTTAAGAGGTGAGGCCAAATTAGGGTTTGACTTTCTGGGACCCAGAGAAAAATGGGCACACGGCCCAGGTGCTCCTTCTCTCTCTCTCTGTCTCTCTCTGTCTCTCTCTGTGGTTCCTTCACCGCACAGCTGAGCTTGGACTTCTCATTCCAGATTCATGAATTTTCCCCTTACAATAAATAAAGATATAATTGTTTATCTTTTAGCTAGCCTGGTTATTTCCTGAATTGAGTTATCTTCTACAGTTGGCACCCGATTCGTGGGGCTCGAGCATCCAGCGGCTCCACGCCATTCATATAGCTATAGAATTTCCGCGCAGCGGCCCTGAGTAGGCGCGAGACACAGTCCGTCATGTTTTCTCATTAAACATCTCAGCTGGCTTCTGGGTCCAGTTTTCCAGCGCTCACGGATGCTCAGGCGGGATACGGGCTTCCACAGTTGTCTCTGTTAAGCATTTGAGCTCATGCGGCCACTGACTAATCAGGGACTTCTGCAGAGCACATGGTCTATGATTTACTCTAAACAACTATTTTTAATCTTTCAGCATTTAATGCTAAAATTCAGATTCAAGTTGGCCATGCAGCTACAAGAGTGCCACAACACCTACTGGCAGGAAATAGTTATTGTACCTACTCCAGCTCCAACTCAATCACAGGTAAGATTTGTAATTTAAGATATAAAGTATAAATTTATAATTTGGAAGGGCAAGATGAAGGACAATTTAACCATCCAGGAGTTCAATAGCCTTTTTGCTTATACCATGTACGATGTTATGCAAGGTTTATATGATTTCCCTCCTACATCCCTCTACTTGATTCTGGGGGTTAGCTTTGTCCTTCATATTTTCTCCTTAAAAACATAATAGGGGCACGCCTTTAATCCCAGCACTCGGGAGGCAGAGGCAGGCGGATCTCTGTGAGTTCGAGACCAGCCTGGTCTACAAGAGCTAGTTCCAGGACAGGCTCCAAAGCCACAGAGAAACCCTGTCTCAAAAATCCAAAAAAAAAAAAAAACCAAAAAACCCAAACATAATAGGGCCAAGAATGAGGCAATTTTAGAAATGATACGGTCTTTACAGACTGATAATGACCAACTAACAGGGAAGGATTCAACCAATTTGACACACCAAACCCAGTTAATGACAGAGGGTGCTGAGACATTGAGAGGATTCGTACTGTTGAATGTGTTAATTGGACTCTGTCAGAGGGTTATGATAGATCGACTGATAGAATGTCTCTAGGAAGGTAATATGCCTGCTATAAAAATTATGTCTGAGGATGAGACCTTATCTTTACTGGAAAGACTTCATACCTTCGAATCCTCAATGAGGGCATTAGAACAGAACACCAGACAGGAGATCCAGACTTTACAAAAGGCAGTGGTAAAAAGATTTGAAAAGATTGAGGAATTTATCGAATTTGATGACCCAGGACAAAAGGTACGAAGGCAAAATGTAGCCTCATCAGTATGTACCGAACTCTGGGATAGTTTACCCAGAGTTACACCTGCTTTTCTGGTGATATCATCAGAAAGAGCATCTGTCACCAAATACCCTAAGATAGTCAAAGAATAAACATGGGAGCCCATATGTATGTCTGATTTAAAGGAAATTAAACAAGCAATTGTATCTTTTTTAAAAAAGATTTATTTGTTATTATATATACATGATTCTGTCTGCACATATGTCTACAGGCCAGAAGAGGGCACCAGATTTCATTACAGATGGTTGTGAGTCGTCATGTGGTTTCCTTTGGAGGAACAGTCAATTCTCTTTACCGCTGAGCCATCTCTCCAGCCCAGTAATTGTATCTTATGTAATACATTCATCCTTGGTTATGGAAATGGTCAAAATGTGGGCTTCAATCAACAAAGCAAGACTGGATTCAGTTAATCTCAGTGGTCCTAGAAAATGGACCACAGTTGCTTTGGAGGTATTAAGAAAGAGAGAAGAAGCAAAAATTTTAGAGCAACAGGCAAAAGCAAAAGGACTTAAGATTTCCCAAGATCACATTCTGCATGAGGGACTTTACTCTGATCCTCAGGATCAGGCTCTTTATGGTGAAAACACCGTGTCCTTATGTGGCACAGTGGCTTTAAACGCCTGGGACAGGATTCAGGAACCAGGAATCATATTCATTCATATATTAAGGTTAAACAGGGTCAGAGAGAACCCTTTAGCGATTTTTTACAAAGATTAACTAAGGCTGTACAAATATGGGTAACAGACCCAGAAGCTAGATGTGTACTAATTGAATCTTTGGCTTTTGAGAATGCCAACTTAGAATGCAAGAAGATCCTTGGGCCTTTAAAGGTTAGATCAGCACCAGTGGATGAATGAATCTTGCAAACAATTAATGTCAGGACACTTGACTATGGTACTGAAGCTTGGGTAGGAGAAGGAATTTCCAATGATATGAGGAGACATCAAAATGCCAAATGTTTTAATTGTGGTAGAATAGGGCATCTGACAAGGAATTGAAGACAAGGGGTTCTAGAAATAATATCTCCTCTGGGAATGGTAAAAATAGGAGAATTCAGGCTTCAGATATATATAGGAGGCATGGCAAAGGCTGACATTGAAGCAATGAATGTAGGTCAATAAAAGACAGACAAGGCAACCCGATACCACTGGGAAACTCTCTGGAGGGCCTCTCACAGGCCCCCGTGATGAACGTGGTCCAATCATTCCCAGTTACTGTGGAGAATGTGTCTCATCAGGAAAATTTTAAAAAATCCAGTGCCTACTATAAAAAACCATAGTGGTCTGGATGATGGAATAGATGTGGAGGATGGATCAAACACTCCAGTAGGACATAGGAAACGTATATTCCAGCATACTTCTATAGATGATCAAAGACCAAAGCTAAGAGTGTGTATAAATGGCATTTTTATTGAAGGCTTACTAAACATGGGTATGGATGTAAGAATCATTACCCTGGAATCTTGGCCTCTTCAAAAGGTAGATGTTCAGTTCCTAGGAACTGGACCCCTATCTCAAGTGAAACAAAGCACAAGATGGGTCAAATGCATAGTGCCAGAAGGACAGAGAGGGATGCCGAGGCCATATGTAGCTAATATTGCAGTGAATTGGTGGGGTTGTGACCTATTGCAGCAATGGAATACCCAGTTTAACATTCCTGCAGCCCCAAAAATTTACGTTTCTGGGGCAGATAGTAGAAGATACTATAGACAAAAGTCACCAACCATTCAGGCTGTACAAGAACCAACCCTGCCTTTAAAATGGTTAACTTGGAAACCAATATGGGTTAAACAGTGGCCTCTAACATAAGAAAAGCTGCAGGTTTTAGAACACCTGGTACAGGAGCAACTAGATGCTCACCGTATGAAGAATCTACCAGCCCTTCGAATGCTCTTGTATTTGTTGTTAAAAAGAAATCTGGTAAATGGGGAATGGTGACAGATCTTAGAGCTATCAACAAGATTATTCAACCTATGGGCTTTCTGCAGTCTGTAATTCCTCTGCCTTCTCTATTACCAAAGGGATGGCCTCTCATAGTTATTGATTTGAAGGATTGCTTCTTCATTATACTTTTACAAGAAAAGGATAGATAAAAATTTGCCTTCACAGTGCCTACTTATAATAATTCTCAGCCTACTAGGAGATAAAAATGGACTATCCTCCCACAGGAATGCTCAATAGCCCCACCCTGTGCCAATACTTTATCAGTCAGTCATTGGAAATAATATGTAAGCAATTTCCTTAGTCTATAATTTACCATTACGTGGATGACATTTTGTTATATGTTTCAAACATAGATAATTTAGAAAGAATGTTTGAAGAAGTAAAGAAAGTTTTGCCTAAATAGGGATTGCAAATAGCTCCTGAAAAGATTCAAAGAGGAGATTCTGTTAATTACCTAAGTTACAGAATAGGTTTACAGAAAATTAGAACACAAAAGGCACAAAATAGGAGAGGCTGGTTACAGAGTCTTAGTGACTTTCAAAGATTGTTAGGAAACATATCCAGTCTATGACCAGCTGTTGGCATAACACCTGATCTAATAATTCATTAAAACAAAACCTTAGATGGTAATAAAAACTTGAATAGTCCCAGAGATTTAACAGCTGAAGCAGAAAAGGAACTGACAATGGCTGAGGAGCTATTACAGGAGGCACATGTGGCTAGGGTGAAACAAAATCTTAATTGTATTTTCGTCATAATTGCCTTCCAGAATTTCTCCCATAGGAATTGTAATGCAGAGAAATGATATTATCTTAGCATGGATCTTTTTACCACATAAACCAAGTAAAAATTTAAAAACTTATGTAGGAAAATTCTCTGAATTAATTACAGAAGGTAAATTGAGATTTTTGTCAATTGCAAGTATAGACCCAGTAGAGATTATAGTGTCTTTTACTACTGATGAAATAAAAAGTTATGGGAAGACAATGAACCATGGCAAACAGTTTGTGCTAATTTTTTGGGAGAGATTAATAGCAATTATCCCAAAAGCAATAGACTTAACCTTATAAAGATAATTTCTTGGATTCTTCCCCAAACTGTACATGATGCATCAATAACTGGAGCCCATACATTTTATACTGATGCAAATAAATCAGGGAAGGCAGGTTACAAATCAGAAGAATTACGTAAGGTAGAACAAAGCCCTTATAATTTTGTCCAAAAGGCAGAATCATATGCTATTCTTATGGGACTAAGGGATTTTATAGAACCTCTTAATATAGTTACTGATTCACAATATACAGAAAGAATTGTCTTGCATATTGAAATTGCTGAATTTATACCAGATGATACAGAATTGACTTCATTATTCATTCAGGTGCAAGACATATCAGGGATAGGCTTTTTCCTATATACATAACACAATATGATCCCATATGGGTCTGCCAGGTCCTCTAGCACAAGGCAATGTAGAAATTGATCAATTATTGATTGGAAGTGTGTTGTAGGCCTCAGAATTTCATAAAAAGCCATCATGTCAGTAGCAAAGGTTTAAAGAAAGACTTTTCTATTACGTGGCAACAAGCTAAAGAGATTATAAGGAGATGTCCTACTTGCTCTTTCTGTAACCAAACATCGCTACCTGCAGAGACTAACCCAAAGGGTACTCAAAGAAATGAAATCTGGCAGATAGATGTGTTCCACTTTACAGAATTTGATAAAAGTTCAAATTATATTTGTTATTTCTGTTTACAATATTTACATAGTACACCTATGTAAAGTTATTCTGTCAGATTGTATACATGCATGTTTCTGCCTCTGTTTAGGACATTTTGTATATTGATACAACTTTTAGGATATATTTTTGTAATACATTTTATATTATTCTTACTTCTGATTAAAGATACTTATACATTGTTTACATTTTGAGGTCATTGTCCTCATTTGCTACACATTTGTTTACATATTATTTAATATTCTGATATGAAGTCTTAGTCTTTAAGTTATATGTTGTACCAGTTGGTGCAGGCTGCTGTGTTCCCAGCACCTGAGAGGAACATGGGCCCTTTTGTTCTGTCCCGCCCGGCTCCCTGGTCGCATAGCTAGCTTATGCCAAAAATAACCACAAGAAAATTGTATTAATTAAATTACTGCCTGGCCTATTATCACTAGCCTCTTCTTGGCTAACTCCCACATCTTATTTCAACCCATTCTTTATAGTCTGTAAGTCACCACGAGGTAGTGGGCTTACTGGGAAGATTCAGCATGTCTGACCCTGGCAGCTTCATGGCGGTTCTCTCCCTGACTCAGTCTTCTTCCCAGCATCCTGTTCTCTTTTCCCTGCCTATCTAAGTCCTGCCCTATCAAATGGCCAAGGCAGCTTCTTTATTAACCAATGAAAGCACAGAAATACAGAAGAACCCTCCTACACCAGTTATACAAGTATTAAATATCATAGGTCAATAGTTGTTCATGTTTATTATATATATAGTCAGATTAATTAGGTTCTTTAGATACATAGAGATTGTATTCTAGATAGGTAATCTTCAACCACTTCAAGGATCTGTAGACCATAGCATTTAAATAATTTAAGGTTCTGTTGACATGAGACATGATTGCTCCTGACAGCACCAATCTATTTCTAAGAGAATGTTGAGCACCAAAGACACTCCGCACGGAGTTTATTTTCTTCTTGGCACAATTGGGTTTTGGGCAAGAAACTGCTCCTGTCTCAACCATTGACAAAGTACATGGTATCCAGACTGGATAAGCAGGACACAAGGAAAAGGACTGCCAAACCTTGCCAAGACAGGGTAAGAGGGTTCTGAAAAATTCCCTGCCTCTGAAAATGGTCTGTCAGTTATACTAGGCCTTAGCCAAAGTTGGTTGCTTCAATGTTGCAAATGAAACTGAGATTGCTCAGGTAGAAAACTGTCTCTGCCATATACTGCAAGTTGCTTGAATGTACTTCCTGCCTACTCAGTATTATCTCCCTTCTCAGAACTTTGATGGGGTTGAAGATTAGATAATTGTATTTACCTTCCTTTCATGATTTAGCCAAGCTTATTTCCGATGCGAGACTTAGACTCTTTAAAATAGAATGCTTATTAAAACATTTGTCATGTGTTCCTTGCTTAATATTGTTTACGTTGCTTGTAATTTTATACTTGGTATCTGTTCCTTTTGTATATCGTTGTACTGGGTTTGGATCGCCCTTGTTTAGACAAAAGGGGGAGGTGATGGAGGAGCCTTGTTAATCAATTATCTTTAAGAGGTGGGACCAAGTAAGGGTGTAGCTTTCTGGGGCCCGGAGAAAAACAGTCCTTGTGCTAGGGTTAGCTAGCCTGGTTATTTCCCAAATCGAGTTAGCTTCTACATCCCTGTTTGCCTCTTTCTGCTCTGTTTCTTTTTATTCTATATTTCCTTTTCTCTTAAGGCAATGTTTTTGCCGGGTGGTGGTGGCGCACGCCTTTAATCCCAGCACTCGGGAGGCAGAGGCAGGCGGATCTTTGTGAGTTTGAGACCAGCCTGGTCTACAAAAGCTAGTTCCAGCACAGGCTCCAAAGCCACAGAGAAACCCTGTCTCGAAAAACCAAAAAAAAAAAAAAAAAAAAACCCACAATGTTTTATCAATGCAGCCCAGGCTGACCTCTGATTTATACCCATCCTCCTGCCTCAGCCTCCTGAGTGCTGGGACTTACAGAAGCAATCACCAGTTTCTACCAGTTTCTTTCTGCTTCCCTCTGGGGGGTACCTTACCCTACCAGGGTCTCATGAGGTGACTCTTTGTGGTCAAACTCATACAGCTACTTGACAAAAAAGAAGTAAATAATATTTTCCCACAAGCTTTGCTGAGAAAAAAAAAATCCTCGGTCTCCCTCCCCCACTTTGGCATTGACCCTTGGCCGACTTCCCACGGCAATCACTGGTCAGGTGAGTAGGAGGTTATTATGGTTGTCATGGATGGCCTTCCTACACACCCCGGAAGGAAAGGACCAGAGAACTTTGATCAGCAGCCTCCTCAGAACAATTTGGAGGAGAAAGAAATTTCTCCCAAGGAAGAAAGTGTAGTCCCCAAAATGTCATGTGGCCACAGCAGTTTTCGGGTGACAATGGAAAATCCACAGAGTTATCACAAAAGACTGAAGACTTGCAGGTGAGAGAGGCCAGAGTCTCCAAGAGACCTAGACAGATCTGTGCTGCTACTAAATTATTAAGAAGGAATACCAGGACTCTCCAAGATGATCCCCCATGGAATAAATTCATAGTCTGGTTCATAGGCCACTCTGGAGATTTGAGGGATTATCCATCTGTCGTCCGGGGCACAACTGGACTGTTTTCCTGGAGCCAGGGAGATTTCTCCGAGGTTAAATGACACAAGACCTGAGTTGGAATCTAATAGAACATCAGCATGCAGGAAGAAGAGCTGTGTGTGTGTTTGTGTGTGTGTTCGTGTGTGAGACTGCTAGGGAAGAGAAACAACAGGAAGTACTATGCCTCTGAGGATTGATTTGACCTTGAACTAGCAGCTTTTGACCTTGAACTAGCAGCTTTGGCTGTATCTTGTATAGGTAGGCAATTTGATTTGCCTCAGTCCTTTGCTTCTGCCCCATTTTTTTTTTTTTGGACAGCCTGGGGATTTTCTCTCCAGTTTCCCACCACTCCAAGTCCAGTAGTCCCTGGCCACGGACACCCTGAGTGAAGGCGACACCACCACTGGCCACGTCAGCCTGGCCACAGCGGCTGGAGGCTGAGAACTGAGTGACAGAGAGACCCAACTAAAGACGCAAAATAATCCTACACCAGTTTGATTAATAGGGATATTTTATTGGAGGGGAAAAACTTACAGATCAATGTCCCAAACCACAGTCCTCTGTTTGCAAACGGGAAACAGAGTCTAGCAGTCAGAACGGGAGGCCGGAAGCAAGAGAGCGAGCCGAGAGCTGCCGCTGCTTTTTTTAAAAAATGAAACCACGCTCCAGTGGGCTGGTATCTTAAAAGCCATTGGCTGAAGGCAAGAGAGCTCCCGCAGCACCCAACCTCCTAAGAATGGGTCAGAAAAACCCAAAGCCCCCACAGAGGCAGCCCAGCCCTTCAGCACATCCAGGACAGTGGCCAACTGGATCACATTCAGACCTGGACGATGGGCCAGTCCCATGGCTGTGGAGCAGCACTGTGTGAATTAGGGCCAGGCGGAGGCCATTCGGCCTTTCAGCTCCAAAGGCCATGCCCTCTTTCCATCACTGGAGGACAAGCCTCTGAATAGCCAGGCTGACCTCAGCCAGGGACACAGAATGAGAATCAGAAGTCAGTGAAGAGGAGAGAGGACGATGAAGAGACTCTCTTCAAGACCAAGACGGTAGGTGTCTTAGTTATGGTGTGTATTGCTGTGAAGAGACACCACGACCACAGCGACTCTTATGAAGAAAACATTTAATTGGAGTGATTGCTTACAGTTTCAGAGGTTCAGTCCATTATCATCATGACGGGGAGCATGGCGGCACGCAGGTAGATGTGGTACTGGAGTAGCTGAGAGTCCTACATTTTGCAGACAACAGGCTGAGGGACTGTCTGAGGACTGACAGACACCCTGAGGGAAGTGAGCAGAGACCTCAAAGCCTGCTCCCCACAGTGCAGCAAGGCCATGTCTACACCTCCTGATAGTTCCACTCCCCTGGGGGCATTTTCTTCCAAACCACCACAATAGGAAGATGGTGCGGGATAATTGTCTGTATTCTGTCAATCATGTTTTAAATAAATGCTGATTGGCCAGGCAGGAAATATAGGTGGGAAAACCAGACAGGAAGTAGAGGTGAGAACAGGAGAATTCTGGGAAGCAGGATGCTCGCTCGGCACTCCTGCACAGTCCATCTGAGAAGCAGGATGTAAGCTGCCCCGCTGAGAAAAGGTACAGAGTTCCCTAGAAAACACAGACTCTGAGTGCAGGAAGTGTTAGGCATGCCCTTGGGACTGTTACAATGGACTAGAGGGACCGGGGAAGGGACTGAGGTTCACTGAGAGGCAACGAAGGTCTCAGGTGCGTCTCATAGGGCAGCTCTTTAGATGTGTCCCGCCTGAGACCAGGGGCCGAGTCCAAATACGTCCTCACCAGGCAGAGGCTGCACACGCTTTCCCTCCTGGAGAGGATGCAAAGGTGATTCACCTGGGGCTGTCAGCAGCAAATGCTTCTCAACAGGGGCACGAATAAAGTCTTCTGTGTTGAAGGAGGGGGCAGGTCAGTACACCAGAGCAGCAGACATCCACTGGGAGATAATGCAGCCAGTGATTCCCAAATGTCTACCCGAGTCTTCCATAGCCTTAGCATACTTAGAAGTTGGTCCAGGACTCGACAGAGCTGTCAACATGGATAAGGAGAAATGGAAGTTAGATCTGGGTCCCCAGTCTACCCTCAGGACCATAGAAGACAGAAGACAGATTCTGGGCCTGTTTCAGGGATTTGCTTCTCGAGAGTTTGAGGCAAAGCCCTGAAAATCTGCTCTTGTGCAAGGATCTGGGTTATCTATCCGTGACCTGTCTGTAATCTGTAGCATCTAGTGATCTCGATGACAGACTACTATGCAAACTGTCAAACAGGTTTGGCGGCATTCAGAGCCAATCATAACACTTGGAAAGCTGGGGATCATGAGTTTGGAGCCAGTCCTGGCGATATTGGAGATCTCAGATGATCCCAATGGGGCTCTAAGTTACTACTATTCAAACTTTTATCTATCAATAACGTTAATAAAACATATATCCCCTGAAGGTAAACTACAAAGAGAAAAGAATTATACTACTCGAAATAGTCAATAGTTTCAGCATCTTGGGTGTTGTAGGAAGGGTCTCACTAAGCAACCCAGGCTGGTTTCAAACTTGAAATCCTCCTACATCTGCCCCTAGACTGCTGGATTATAGGAATGTACCATTATGCTAGATGAGGTTGATATTTATTGACAACAAAAGTTGTTTATGGCTTTAAAAATATTTTTTAAATTTATTTTACGTGTCTAAGTATTTTGCCTATACACATGTATGTGTGAGTACCATGTGCATTCGGTGCCCACCGAGGCCAGGAGAGGGAGGGCATTGGATCCCCTGGAACAGGCATCACAGAGGGTTGTGATCTGCCACATGGGTGCTGGGAACTGAATCTGCGAGCTCTGTAAGAACAAGTCTCTCAACTGCTGAGCCATCTCCCCAGCCTGTTTCTGGTTCCCTAAAATCAGCAGAGTGTCACTGGGGTATTGTGGTTTAGAACAGAGATTCTAGATTCTAATGAACTGCCTAGGTTAAAATCCTTGCCCGTCTGGTGTGGGACAATTCTGTCAATCATGTTTTAAATAAACGCTGATTGGCCAGGCAGGAAGTATAGGCGGGAAAACCAGACAGGAAGTAGAGGTGGAGCAAGGAGAACAGGAGAAATTGGGAAGCAGGAAGCTTCCCTGGCATTCCTGCGCAGATCT
>JAQHUG010000006.1:16364886-16419615 GCA_028555095.1 Dicrostonyx torquatus
TAGGAGATAGCCCAGAGTCAGGAACAGGCTGGTCTGTACAGCGTCAGTAGGAGATAGCCCAGAGTCAGGAACAGGCTGGTCTGTACAACGTCAACAGGAGATAGCCCAGAATCAGGAACAGGCTGGTTTGTACAACATCAACAAGAGATAGCCCGGAGTTTGTACAGCTGCCCAGCTTTGTCCACGCCATCTTATGTTTTCCACTAATAAGTTTTTCGTGGGTCCCTCTGTCCAGCACTGTGTCATTCTGTCCTACCAGCCAGCTCCCAAACCATGACACTAATTATTAATTAGGAAAGCTCTACCCTAGCTTAGACTTGTTTCCGACTAGCTCTAATAACTTAAAGTAACCGTTTTTATTAATTTACTTTCTGCCTCGTGGCTTTGTTACCTCACCTCCATAGTGCCCATCCTGCTTGCTCGTCATCTCTTGGCCTCTCTGCCATTCTTCTTCCCAGCATCCTCCGTGCCTGGAGATTATTATTTATTTATTTATTAAACCAATCAGAATGATCCATCTTCACAGTGTACAAGAAGATTATTCCACAACAGCTCCAGAGTGATGGAGAAAGCAAAGGCCGGTAACAGAGAAGAGCACTGCAGCCGGCCCTGTCTAGGCTCTCTGTCTGCTAGGAGCGTTGGAGATTAGGATCCCTTGATCTGAGAAGATGGGTGGGGAAAAGAAGCTTTTTGTTTTTCAAGAGTGTTCTTAAGATCAATACCTGCATGGGACTGAAGGAAGATGGGCAGAGAAGGTTGAGCTGTGATGCTGTGTCTCCAGCAGCACCTATGGCCCGAGCCATCTCATCCTTTAAGATAATGCTTTTATTTTTTCTTTAGAATTTCTTACGTAGATACAGTATATATATATATATATTAAGATTTATTTATTATGTATACAATATTCTGTCTGTGTGTATGCCTGCAGGCCAGGGGAGGGCGCCAGACCTCATTACAGATGGTTGTGAGCCACCATGTGGTTGCTGGGAACTGAACTCAGGACCTCTGGAAGAGCAGCCAGTGCTCTTAACCACTAAGCCATCTCTCCAGCCCCGATACAGTATATTTTTATCTTATCTCCCATCCCTTCCATTTCCTTCCTTCAATCCCCTCTGAACAAGCCCCCATACATTCCCCCTTTCAACTTCATATTCTTTCAAATTTATTTATATTCTTATACACCTCACTGAGTCCAATTAGCACTTTTCATGTATCCATGGGTGTGGAGCCATCCACTGGAGCATGGGCAAGCTTTCCGTGGCCATACCCATGGAGAAAAGTGATTCTCCCTACCCCAAGAAATGCTCAAAGTCTCCATCAGGGGTGAGAACACATGAACTCCTCCCCCGCCCATGGTAGACTGCTCACTGTCTGGATCCTGTGCTTGTCTTGCACCAGAAGCCAAGTGCTGTGAGTTCACAGGAGCAAGAGCCACACCATGTCCAGAAGACAGCGCTGAGACGCTCCCCTCCTCCTGATCTGATATATAGACATTCCGTCCGCAGACCTGTATTCTCAGAACTTGTTTATTAACTGCGAGAAAGAGCTTCTCTGACAAGAATGAAAGCAGCATGGGTGTAGAATGCACACACGTCATAAGGTATGATAACATGACTATTTAGTGGAGTAATAGTGGGTTCCGTGCTAGGGCCTGCGACCTTCTCATCCACGGGCACGACTTCTCTCCTGTGAGCAGGCCTCAGATCTGACTTGGAGATGGTCATTTACCGTCCTATTGCACCAGTGGGCACATCTGGCCTAGTGGTCAGTCCTGCAGGATCCACCGTTTCTGAGTTAAAATCATTGATGTCTTTTCTCCCCTGGTGGCCTCTATAGTACGCTCTGGCACTCCAAATGCTAGTCAGCAGGAGGAAGTTTCTCAAACTAAGGTTTGAGACTGATTTTGCTATGTCCTGCCACCGAAGTGTGTGGTGTCTTCACCAGGATTTTAGTTTTAGGTAGAGTGGGCAAACAAAAACAATGCCGATAACCTGTGTTGTTCGGGGGGGCTTCTGAGACCTCCTTCTGACCAATACCTCATAAAGAGGTGTCTCACTCCTGCCGCTGAGATTTTCATTCATTAAAGCCATTGTCCACCCAAGCAGGGGACCTTCATTTAAACTCAATTTTATTTTTTAAGACTAATTCTATCTATCTATTTATCTATCTATCTACCCACCCACCCACCCAGACAGGGTCTCTTTACATAGCCCTGGCTGCCCTGGAACTATATAGACAAGGCTGACCAGGAACTCACAAAGATCTATCTGCCTCTGCCTCCTGAGTACTGTGATTAAAGGTGAATGCCACCATACACAGTTTCCAAACTTATTTTTTATATTTTTAATATAATATATAATTTAATATAATATATACATACACACATATGTACATGCACATAGGTTTTATTTTTATTTTATGTTTATGTATACTGTTGTTTTATATCATGCATCTATGTCTGTGCATTACATGTGTGCCTGGTGCCTCCGGAGACCAGAAGAAGGTCTGGAGCTAACAGGCAGTTGTGAGGCCACGACTGGGTGTTGGGAATCAAACCTGTGTCCTCTGGAAGAACAGCAAGTGCTCCTAGCCAGTGAGCTGTCGATTATATTTTTAACTGAGCCATAAGATAGTAGGTTTCCTAGAGCACGTCTGAGCTCCTCCACACTCGGAGGCAGAGGCAGGTGATCTCCTTGAGTTTGAGGCCAGCCTGGTCTACAGAGCAAGTCCCAGGAGACACTCCAAATCTACACAGAGAAAACCTGTCTCAAAAAGCAAAAAGAAAAACATACTAGGTTTCCAAATGGCTCTTCATACACCTTCCGTTTTGGTTAACCCTACTGTGGCGGGTTGAATAAGAATGGTTCCCATAGGCTCATGTATTTGAATGCTTTCATTAGGGAGAGACACTACTTAAGAAGAATTAAGAAGTGTGGTGTAGCATGAGGGCCGGCCTGTTGGGGTTTCTGTCCTGCCTAGTTCCCACAGCCGGTAAATCCTCCAAAAAAAATCACACAGAGGTCTCCATAAGTTATAAACTGATTGGCCCATTAGCTCAGGCTCCGTATTAGCTCTTATAACTTATATTAACTCATTATTTTTATCTATGTTAGCCATATGCCTCGGTGGGGTGGGTCACATCATGCTTCTTCCGTGATCTGGGCAGGACTGGGGAGGAATGGACTTCCTTCTTCCCAAATTCTCCTGTTCTCCTTGCCCCATCTCTACTTCCTGTCTGGTTGTTCCACCTATACTTCCTGCCTGGCTACTGGCCAGTAAGCATTGATTTAAAATATAATTGACAGAATATAGACAATTCTCCCATAGTGTGGCCTTATTGAAGGAGGTGTGTCACTAGGGGGTAGACTTTGAGATTTCAAAAGTCAAAGCCAGGCTCTGTTTTGTTCTCTTTCTGCTGCCTGTGGATCGAGATGTAGAGCTCTCAGCTCCTTCTCCAGCCATGTCTGCCTGCGCGCTGCCATGCTTCTCTCCCAGATGATGGTAGGTTAAACCTCAGAAACCACAGCAAGCCGCAACTAAATACTTTCTTTTATAAGAGTTGCCATGGTTGTGGTGTCTCTTCACAGCAACAGAACAGTTACTAAGACCCTTTACACCCTGGCTTCACCCATCCTTCACTCCTCCCTGCTAAACCTTTGCACCCCCAGTACTCTCCCTCTCTGCTATTTTTAAACCTATGTTCTGCTGTCTCCCTCCCTTTACTCCCTCAATGTATCCTTTCTAGTTCCCTGGCTTTCACAGTTGCTCCAAGTTAAAAGCACAAAACAAAGGATTTGAAGCTAGTACCCACATTTGTGAGAGAGCAAACAGTATTTGTCGTTCTGAGCCTGGGTTACCCCACTCACTGTAATTTGTTTCTCTAGTTTCATGTACTTTCCGAGAAATTTGCTTTCATTTTTCTTTACAGATAAATAAAATTATATTGTGTATAGTGTCATATTTTCCTTACCCATCTCTCAGTTGATGGGCACACCAAGGCTGATTCCTTCCTGTTGTAAATAAAGCAGCAATGAACATGGGTGCGTGAGAGTCTGTAGAAGGATCTAAGGACCCCAGGAGTGTGAAAGGTGGGTCATGTGTCAGTTCCACTTCTAGACTTCTGAGGATTCTACAGACTGATTTCCAAGTGGTTACACAGTTAATACCACTGCCAGCAGTGTGTAGACTCCCTCTTCCCTCACACCCACAATAGCATTTGTTGGCATTTGTATTCCTGGTGAGTACCCTGAGAGAGGCGAGATGGGCTCTCAATGTAGTTTTAATCTGTATTTCTCTGGTAGCTCAGGATGTTAAACAGTTTTTATTAACACTTTTTATTTCTTACATTGAGAACTTTCTCTTCAGCTCCATTACCTATTTTATTATTTATTTATTTATTCCTGAGTTTTGGTTTTTTGAGATAGGGTCTATTTAGCTTTGCCTGTCCTAGGACTCACTGTGTACACTAGGGTGGTCTTGAACTCACTGAGATTCCCTTGCTTTGAGCTCAATTTTAACCTCAGTGGATTGTTTTCTTGATGTTTAAGTTTTTTGAGCCCTTTATTATATTCTAGACACTAATCCTCTGTTGGATGTTGTGTTAGTTAGGGTTTCTGTTCATATAGAGGAGAACATTTAATTGGGTGGCTTATAGTTTCAGAGGTTTACTCTATTATCATCATGGTGGAACATGGCGGCATGCAGACAGATATGGTGCTGGAACTAGAGCTGAGAGTTGTACATCTTGATCCCTAGGCAACAGGAAGTGAACTGTATCACTGGGCATTGCTTGAGCACAGGAGACCTCAAAGCCCACCCCAGCAGTGGCACACTTCTTCCATACCATACCTACTCCAATAGGAGGTATAGATTGCCTCCTATTCTGTAGGCTGCCTCTTTACTTGATTGACAGCATGAGACCCCATCTGTTGACTGTTTGTCTTATTTCCTGTGCCGCTGGAGTCCTTATTTAGAAAACCTGCCTGTGCCCGTAAGCTGAGGCGCATCCCTTACCTTTTGCTCTAGCAGTTTCAGGGTATCCGGTCCTATGTTGAGGTCTCTGATCCATTTGGAGTTGAGTTTTTGTGCAGGGTGAGAAATAAAGATTTAGTCTCATTTTTCTGCATGTTGAAATCACGGTTTCCCAGCAACATTTGTTGAAGATGCCTTTTCTTTAATGTGTATTTTGGTGTTTTTGTTTTAAAAAATCAGTAAACTGTAGTTTCATGGACTTATATATGTTTTCTGTTCCATTCATCCATGTGTCTGTGTTTGTGCCAGTGCCATGCTGTTTTTATTACTGTGGCTCTGTAGTATAGTCTGGAACCTGGTTAGGTGAGGTGATAACTCCCACAGTACTCTTCCTCTTCAGGATTGCTTGGACTTTGTCTTTCTCAATATATTTTTACATTTTTATTTTTTCAAATCTCTGGAGAATTACATTTACGTTTTGATGAGGATTGTCTTGAATCTGTAGGTTGCTTTTGGTAGGGTGGCCATTTTCACAAGATTATTCTAATCCATGAGCATGGAGTTCTTTCTATCTTCTGGTGTATCCTTCAGTTTCTTTTTGCAGTATCTTAATGTTTTCATTGTAGTGGTCTTTAAATTTATATTCATGTAGTATGTGTATCTGTCAATGTGTTTGTATGTGGGTGTATGTAGTGAATTGAATTGTTTCCCTGATTTCTTTTCCAGTCTGTCATTTGTATATAGGAAGATTCCTAATGTTTGTGTTTTAATTTTATATCCTGCCACTTTGCTGTATCAGCTCCAACAGGTTTTTGCTGGCGTCCTTAGAGTCTCATAGCACAGAATCATGTCATCTGAGAATAGATGTGCTTTGACTTATTTTCTTATTTATCCTTTTTCTCCTCCTCCTATTGTCTCCAGCTAAGACTTCAAGCAACACTGAAGAGAAGTGGAGAGTGAAATCCCTTATCTTGCTACTTTTAGTGTAGATGCTTTAAGTGTTTCTCCATTCTGCATGATGTCGGCTATGGGTTTGTTGGTTATCATGTTGAGGTTCCCTCTATCCCAACCTTTCCATATCTTTTATCATGAAGAGCTTCTGGATTTTGTTCAAGGGCCTTTTCTGACTCTACTGAGATGATTGTGTTATTTCTATGTCTGAGTTCATTCATGTGCTCAATTACATTTATTGATCATATATATATATCATATAGATATATATCTTGTATCTCTGGAATGAAGTTAATTTGGTCATAATAGATGATCTTTACATGTGATTTTGAATTAGGTTTGCAAGTGTTTTGCTGAGACATTTTGTATCTGTGCTCACTAGGAAAATCGGTCTGCATTTTCCTTTTTGTTGTATCTTTTTCTGGTTTCGGTGTCACAATGATACTGGAGTCACAAAAAGAATTTGGAGGCCGTCCCCCTTTTCTATTTTATGGAATAATTTGAAGAGTATTGGCATTAGTTGTTCTTTGAAGTTCTAGTAGAATTCTGCTGTCAATCCTTCTAGTGCTGGACTTTTTTTCATTGGGAGACTTTTTACTATTGCTTCAATCTCATTGTTGGTTATAGATGTTTAAATTATTTCTCTGGTTTAATTTATATATCCTTTATTATATGTTCGGGGTTAGGCTCACAAGGCTCGATCATCAACCTAGACTCAGCTTCTTAACTGTGTTCTTACATCTTGCCATCATTCCATCCCAGTCCTATGTCATACCCCTTGCTAGCTTCTCTATCCCCACAGAGATGGTCAGAAACACTGAGGCACAAGAAATCAGAGGTTCGCCGGGCGGTGGTGGTGCACACCTTTAATCCCAGCACTCAGGAGGCAGAGGCAGGCGGATCTCTGTGAGTTCGAGACCAGCCTGGTCTACAAGAGCTAGTTCCAGGACTGACTCCAAAGCTGCAGAGAAACCCTGTCTCGAAAAACAAACAAAAAAAAACACAAAACAAACAAACAAAAAAGAAATCAGAGCTTCATTATAGAGAACTGCCTCTCTTGGTCAAAGTGGCAAATATTCTCTTAGAGAAAGAATGAAAAGAAGCTCCTGGAAGACAATGTGGCAGCTGCCCAATGCACTCAAGATATAATGCCACTCCTATCCTAGGAGCCTGGCATGCTACAAAGGATCAAGAATAAATGCCCAAGAGGTAGCGGTCCAGCTCAGCAGTAGAGGGCTTGCTCGGCATGCACAAGGCCCTAGGTTCAATCCTTAGTAACCATCCCACATACACACACAATGAATAGCAGTCCAACAAGCTGTACTTTCCCAGGGAACCCCGCTCCTGTTTCCTTGTGCTGATGGCAACAGCTGACTCCAAAAAATCCTATTCCATCTCTTTCTGCTCCCATCCTGCACTGGGACCACAGGTCCAGGCAAGACACTTCCTCACTTGCTAAGTGAGCGCTGTTCCCTCCGGAGAGGGGACATCTACTCATCGACTCCACTGAACCAGCTCCCGCCCCAGAGCGCACAGCAGGGTCCAGTTTCTTAGCACCAGGGCCTCCTTGGATAGCTGTGCCTCCACCCCTTAGATCTCTTTGGCTGACATCTTCCCAAAGGTGTTAGGACTTGAGCACAAACTCGCCAGAGTCAGACCTGTTCAGCTTTGATTTCCACATGTGCCCATTCTTGCAGAAGGCAAAAGCGAGATGCTGATGATGGTTGCTTTTGAGGAAATTCAATATTAGCTTTCTCTGTCTCTGAATGTGATTCTCCATCAACATGCTGTTAATAATTAATACAGCAATATCTGTCCCACAAATATCCATAATTGCTAGGTTGCAGTGAGGTCTAAAGACAGTGTGCATCAAGTCCCTGACACACCAGTGAGATCTATGAAATGGTGGTTCTTACTGATGCTGTGAATTTGCTCCAACTCTGGAGTTAGACAGACCAGAGTTGAAGCTGTAGCCCTGGATGTGCAAGACTGAGTAACCCAGGTCAATTCCAAGCCCTCAATGACCTCATCAACCAATGGGAGGTGCCAGTTCCAACCTCACATGGCTGTGGAGATCTAATGCTGAGAGTGACTGCCTAGCGTTGTGTGCTCATCTCGGTGTATGACAAACAGGCTTTAGTACCACAGTAACTGTTACTCTGGGGCACTTACCATCATGCTGGTCCGGGATGTCACACACTATCTTCTTGCTAGTGTTCTACGCACCCTTTCCTCCCTTTTGAGGTATGCACACTTTTTAAATTAAGAAATCTATTTGGAAGAATTTCCCCTGGACTCTTTCCCGCTGATCCTCGGCATGTCATTTGATTGCTCTCCAGGTCATAGTCTTTGGCGTCACCCTAGTTCAGAGCATTCTTGCCGCACGCCTATTACAAAGATGCAGCACATTCAGTGACTTGGAAGCTCTCTGTTCAATAACAGCCATGCCCTTGACTACGGTCATGATGATTCACATCTGCAGCTGTTTTTTCCCCAAGAGTCCATCTGTGCTCTTGAGCCACCACCAGTGTCATGGCGGCCCGCCTCCTTTCCGTTCTCTCAACAGCACCTTTCGAGGCACATGGTCCTGTTCATCCGCGACATGTCTCATCTCATCTGTTGCTCGGGGACTCTTTCTTCTGCTTCTGTTCCTTCCGTTTCTCTGCAGTTTCCCCTTGGTTTTGAAGCTGTAATGACATTTAAATTTTGTACTATTTCTCACACTCCAGTTCCTAAAATAAGACTATACTAACAGAAATATCTAAGTATATTATATGTAATATGTAATAATTATGTTTTTATAGCCCAGAGTTTGATGCTCCCCCCATTTCCTTTGTTTTTATTGTTGCTATCCAGACAGGGACTCAATTTTTCAGGTCAGGCTGATCTTGAATTTGTGGTCCCTCTGCCTCAGCCTCCTGGGTACTGGGATTACAAGTATGCACCATTATGTCCAGTTTAGTTAAGTTTTCAGAAGTTATATTTTCCTTCAAATTTGCCAGGACTGGATGGGAAGCAAGCACGGCTAGGGACAGTGCAGAGAGATTGTAGTAAAGCTACTGCATGACACTATCAAGATGGACATGCGTCATCACACATGCCCAAACTCAGACACTATGACGTGGAGAATGGAGTCTAATGTCAACTAAGGATTTGGGTGATAATGATGTGCTGGTGTAGGATCACCATGGTAACAAACGTGCCACGCCAGTGAGAGATGTGCACACTGGGAGAGTCTATTATTTCTATGTACATGGGAGCCTCTACTTCGCCCCTTATTTGCTGGGACTTTACAGTGTTCATAAAGAACTAGAGAGGAGAGTGCTTTCTGTTCTTGCGAAGGACCCGAGATTTAGTCACGGAACCCATGTTAGATGCTCATGACCACCGATAACTCTAGTTCCAGGGGATCCAATGCTATCTTCTAGCCTCTCTGAGCACCAGAACACATGTAAACACACACACACACAAATAAATATTTTTTAAAAATAATTTTAATCGTAATTAGCTTTAGGAATTGGGCATGGTGGCTGTGGTGGTTTGAATGAGGTGGGCCCCCAGGTTTGTATATTTACATACTTAGTCCCCAGTTCCCCAGTTGAAGAGCTGTCAGGGAAGGATTAGGAGGTGTGGCCTTGCTGGAAGAAGTGTGTCATTAGGGGTAGGTTTTGAAGTTTAAAAGTCCACATCAGGCCCAGTGTCTGTTTCTCTGTCTCTACCCCCCTACACACACATAGTGGATCAGGATGTAAAGCTCTCAGCTACTGCTCCAGCACCATGTCTTCCTGCCTGCTGCCATGCTCTTTGCCATGGTGATAATGGATTAATCCTCTGAAACTGTAAGTGAGTCCCCAATTAAATGTTTCCTTTATAAGAGCTGTCTTGATCATGGTGTCTCCTCAGAACAATAGAACAGTGACTAAGATAATGGCATGATGTAGGATTCCCCTCTGTATGCTGTGAATACCATTGGTTAACAAAGGAACTGTCTTGGGCCTTGGGCAGAATAGAGGTAGGTAGAGAAAACTAAACTGAATGCTGGGAGAAAGAAGGCAGGGTCAAGTGAGACATCATGTAGCAGCTGCAGAAAACAGATATGCCACAACCTTGCAAGGAAGTCACAGCCACGTGGCGATACACAGATTAATAGAAATGGGTTAAATTAGATGTAAGAGTTAGCCAATAAGAAGCTAGAGCTAATGAGCCAAGCAGTGATTTACTTAATACAGTTTCTGTGTGGTTATTTTGGGGCTGAGCAGCCGGGAACAAACAAGTGGTCTCATACAACAATGGCACATGCCTGTAAGGCCTGAACTTGGGAGGTAGAGGCAGGAGACTAGTCCAAGCTACAAAGTGAATTCCAGGTCAGCCTAGGCTATATAATAAGCCTGCCAAAAAACAACTAAAACCCCAAAACCAGCAAAACAATTAAGTTTAGGACTGGAGATGTAGTTCAAAGGTAGAACATTTGCCTAGCATGAGTGAGTCTCCAAGTTCAATCCATAGCATCACAAAAGAAAGAATAAAAGTTTAGGTAAAGATAGCATATATATGAGAATATATATATACATATATATATTTATAAACTAGATTTAAATATACCACCTGCTTTGAAATAGTAATAATCTCTCTTTCCTACCATATAGTTGTTAAAAGTTTAAAATGTTTAAAAAGCAATAGGGTCTAATTTCAGGCCTGTAGAAAGAGGCTGCCTGTTCATCCTGGCCACCCAGAACCAAAATAACCACACAGAAATTGTATTATTTAAATCACTGTTTGACCCATTAGCTCTAGCTTCTTATTGGCTCACTCTTACATATTAATTTATCCCATCTCCACTAATCTGTGCATCACCACAAGGTCGTGGCCTACCAGCAAAGTTTCAGCACATCTGTCTCTGGCGGCTCCATGGCTTCTCTCTGACTCCCCTTTTCTTTCTCCCAGGATTCAGCACAGCTTTCCCTGTCTACCTAAGTTCTGCCCTGCTATAGGTCCAGAGCAGTTTATTTATTCATTAATGGTAATCACAGACACAGAGGAAACTCCCACATCACAGACCTGTAACATGAGGGGCCTGCTCGTTGGGGTTACTGTCCCGCCCAGTACCCCACAGCCGGCAAGCCCCAAAGAAAATCACACAGAGAGTCTACATTAAGTTATACATTGATTGGCCCATTAGCTCAGTCTTCCTACCAGCTCCCGTAACATATTAACCCAATGTTCCCATCCATGAAAGCCACATGGCCAGTACCTTTTCTCAGCAAGCAGCTTACATCCTGCTTCGTAGATGGACTGCGCAGGAATGCCAAGGGAGCTTCCTGCTTCCCAGATGTTCTCCTCGCCCTGCCTCTACTTCCTGTCTGGTTGACCCGCCTATACTTCCTACCTGGCCAATCAGCATTTATTTAAAACATGATTGACAGAAACAGACAAGTCTCCTGCACCAACAGACCCATTTTGAGATTCTGAGGTTCACGTCAAAGGGTCTTAGTGCAAACTCTAGGCCCTTTGACATGTTTGGTTTGAGTGAGTTTTTTTTTTCACAATGCTTATCTCAAAAGTTGGAGGTGTTTTCCATCCAGTCCTACTTTTCCTAAGAACACATCATAAACCCAGATGGTTTCATTCAGGAAGCACATAGTAGAAATTTATACCACCTAATACATTACTATGTATGAAATAGTATATGGTTACCATATGCTATTTGTCATGACAAACATTCATGAAAAAGATGGATTTAGAGATGTGTTTGGACATTCTACATTAGACCAAAGCTTCTTAAACATATAGCGGGATCATGTAACTGTAGTGGGGACCACACAAAACACTGCAACAGTGAAAGGCTCCTGACTGCAATGCCCCAAATGAATCAAAAATCAAACCCATAACTAATGTGAGGCCCTTGCTTTGGTGGCGCATGGGTCTTCACGGCAGCCTTCATTTTGAATGCAGTGTGTGCACTGTGCATGCAGTCAGCCATTTAACACCGTGGCTCCTGAATCACTTAACAGTAGTAGAGAGATTATCCTGATTCTTAGGAAACACTGAAGGTTTTAAGGTACTGAATATGATGTAGAATACATTCTCAAAAATTCTCTATATTCTATTACATAGAAAAAATACTTTGAGAGAGAAAAAGAGACCGATAAAGTAATGATTAATAGCCCTAATTTGTACTCCTTTTGCAATTTTTATCAAAACGTGAAATTATGTATATAAAAAAAACTGAAAGCACTCACTATTGAATAAGAAATTCTATGGGAAGAACCTGGAACAGGTAATTCAGTGGTAGAGTGCCTGTCTAGCATGCACAAGGCCCTAGGTTCACTATCCAGCACAGCTAAAACCTGGAAAAAAGTCTGGGAACTTTCATTAAAAATATATCCTTGGCCAGGTGGCACATGCTATTAATCCCAGGTGGCAGAGGAAGGCAGATCTCTGAGTTTGAAGCCAGAGTTACAGGACAGCCAGCGCTACACAAAGAGTCACTGTCTCTAAAAATAAAAACAAATAAACAACACACACATACACGCACACACACACACACACACACTATACACATACACACACATGCATGCACACGTACTCACACACAGTGGAATGGACTTCAAACTATGCTTCCATTTTATTTCGGTGGCTCATACGTTTTCTTAATCAAGTGACTGCTTTGAAAATCTACCATGACTAATTAAAATGTATCTTGGAGTCGATGACATTATTTATTCAATATTCACAGTAATTTAGAAAATTACGTACTCTGTACAGAAGAGGAGAAATGGGGACAGAAAGATTTATAAAACAGTCAGTTCAGTTCGAGACCAGCCTGGTCTACAAGTGCTAGTTCCAGGACAGGCTCCAAAGCCACAGAGAAACCCTGTCTCGAAAAACCAAAAAAAAAAAAAAAAGTATAAAGAACAGAGCAAGGATGGGAATTGAAGGGCAGTCTGACTCTAGGGCCACACTCTGGGCATGACGGCACTGGACCTCTCTAGGAAACTGCACGCTGATGTGACTGGCTTCGGTTACCATAAACCGTCATGCTGCTTACTCATAAATTCATCTTGAGCTCCAGTGTTAAGGAAGGAGGTAGTGGGGCAGCTGGTCCGGTGTGCACTGTGATAAAGGGTGGAGTCCCCGCCAGTCCTCATCCTGGTGGCAGGCCTTGGCTCTGTGATGAAGATAAGGCCACTATCTTTCCCTCCTGAGCTCCACTGTGATTTTGCTTGTTTTTACATTTATTTTCACTTTATGTGTATGAGTGTTTATCTTGCATGTATGTCTGTGTGCCATGTACATGCCTGGTGCCTGTAGAAGCCAGAATAGGCCATTGGATCCCTGGCACTGGAGTTATTGATGGTTGTGAGCCTCCATGTGGATGCTGGATAGAGCCTGGATCCTCTGGAAGAGCAACCAGTGCCCCCAGCTGCGGAGCCATGTCTCCAGCCCCTCAACTATGATTTTCCCCATCACAGACCCCTGGAGCCTCGTCAGCCTGCAAGACCAAGACAGTCCTACCCTGAGCACCAGGTCACTTCTCAGAGGTGGACTGCCAAAGTGCTTTAAAGGAGGAAAACAACTGTCCCTGATAAAAACAAGGAAATCACTCAACCGCTGTTAAGCATCGCCCTGAGGCACAGCTCAGCCAGTCCTGCTGGAAACCACTCTTCTGCGGCATCTGCAGAGACAGCTGGGCCAGGCAGGCAGCCTGCAGCAGCAGCTCTGGAGTGAGTTCGTATTTTAACAAACAAAGCTTGTCTGAAGATCAGACAAGCTTTTTTTGGCCACTAGAGGCCAAAGAGTGGTGGCACACACCTTTAATTCCAGGGAGACAGAGGCAGAGGGATCTCTGCTAGTTCAAGGTCACCTTGGACTACACAAGATTGAATCTAAGAGAGGAACAGAACTCACACAAAGGGATCCCAGCACTCGGGGGGTGGAGACAGGAGTGATAGGGTTGTGCAGAGAGGAATAAAAGGCGGGAGGAGACAGGGGCACAGAGCCAGCTGAGGTTTGGTGGAGACAAGGGCAGTCTGGAGCTGCAGTCGGAGGACAGGCTCGCCCCTTTGGTCTGATCATTGGTGGAGGTGAAGAACTCTCTGATCAAAAGTGAAAATATTTTTTCAGTGGTATCCAGTTGAGAGGTAATATAAAAATCAACAATGATTTTCCTTGAAAGGAAACCAACTGCCCTCAACCTGCCTGTGCTTTCTGTTTTGCTGGGATCAAACCTGTGCATTAAGCAAATGTCCTAAACATTCGCTCTTCCTCAGCCCTAGGACTCAGCTGATCCAGGTTTCTAATGAGAGTAGTGAGCAGCTTTCAGCAGGAAACCGCACTGTTTTGAAATGGCACCTCTAGTGCAGTTCTGCACATGCCCCCACCCACCCCAGTGCAGCTGTCGTCATTCTTCAGGGTACATGTGACATGGTTTGACAGAGAACAGCCCGAGAGAAGTTAGCAGAACTCATAGCTGGATTCAGCAAAGGGTGAAGCATAAAGATCAGTATTTGAAAAATCAATCATAAATAAGACTGGGTAAACAATTATGTTAACAATAGCATAAAAATAAAATACAAAATACTTAGAAATTGCTGGGCAGTGGTGACACATGTAGTAATGAGGAGGGGGCTATGTCCCACCACTCCCATTGCCCAGCTCCCGGAATGGACGGGCTGTGTTCCCAGCGCCCGGCTCCCGACTGCAGGCCTGCTTTTGGTCCAGGCTAACTTATACCTGAAATAACCACATGAAAATTGTATTAATTAAATTACTGTCTGGCCCATTAGTTTTAACCTCTAATCTGTGTATCACCACGTGGTCGTGGCTTACCGGGAAGATTCAGCATGTCTGATTCTGGCATCTTCATGGTGGCTCTCCCTGAGCCTTCCCTATCCCAGAATTCCGTTCTGTCTACTCTGCCCACCTAAAGCCTACCCCATCAAAAGGCCAAGGCAGTTTCTTTATTCAACCAATGAAAACATAAATACAGAAGGACACCCCTACACCAGACACATGCCTTGAATTTTATATATAAAAGACATACAGAAGCTTTACTCTGAACACATAAAATATTACCATCACAATCTTAATCATAATTTCATCTGTTTTTTGTCTCCAGAAAATGATAATTTTATTATAAAATCCATATGGGAATTCAAGGCACTAAGAATAGCTAAAATAATCTTGATTAAAAAATAAAATTGGGGGACAGAAGAGATGGATTGGGGATAAAGAGTACTGGCTGCCCTTCCAGAGAACCCAAGTTTAATTCCAAGCACCCATGAGGCAACTCGCAACTGTCTGTAACTCCAGTTCCTAGGGATCTTAAACCCCCTCATAGACACACACATACAGTAAAACACCAATGCACATAAAATAAAAACAAATCATTAAAAAGGTAAACAGAACTGGAAGGTGCACATATCTACTATTAAACAAACTGCAAAGGGGCAGTAATGAAAGCAGCTGATCACTGGCACAGGACACACAACCAGCGGACAGAATCTGGGTTCAGAGCTCCCTCAGAGCTGTGGTCCACGGGCTGATTGGATTGCTAAGACTATTCAATAGAAAAAGAATATCTGTTAGCTAAGTGTTGTAGTAGTATGTATCTTTAATCCCAGCACTTGGGAGGCAGAGGCAGGTGGATCTCTTTGAGTTCCAGGCCAGTCTGGTCTACACATAGTGAGTTCTAGGACAGCCAGGACTACATGGTGAGGTCTGATGTGGAATTCCCCTCTGTATGCTGTGATTACCATTAATGAATAAAGAAAACTTGCTTGGCCTGATAGGGTGGAACTTAGTTAGGTGGGGAAAACTAAGTTGAATGCTGGGAGAAAGGAGGCAGAGTCAGAGAGAAGCCATGTAGCCCCCACAGGAGATAGACGCTGGACAGATCTTTACCCGGTAAGCCACAACCTAGTGGCAATACACAGATTAATAGAGATGGGATGGTTTATGATATGAGTTAGTTAGCAATACACTTAAGCTATTGTCCAAACAGTATTGCAAATAATATGGTTTCTGTGTGATTGTTTCGGGGCTGGGTGGCCAGGATGAACAAGTGGCCTCCTTACAACAGAGATCCTGTCTCAAACAAACAAACAAACAAATACAACCAAAAAACAAGCAAACAGAAAGAGAGAGAGAAAATGAAAAGAATATTTGCTTAACAAATGATTCTGGAGATCTGGATAACTATAAACAAATTAATACAGTTGGCGCAAATTTACAAATGAACTCAAAAGTAGTGCTAAACTTTAAATTCCAAGACAACATTGCCATAAATGAATGAAAATGAGGATATAATTGCTCCTAGTTATGGTTGAGGAGAACGTTTTTACTGTGGATATGAGAGAGAGGACAGCCAGAGGCATCTGGAAGAGTCCAGGCTGAATATGGCCACTAACATAGACAGGGCCATGAGAGTCGGTGGGGGTGAGTAGGAGAGTGTGAGGGGGCAGAACAAAAGAGGAAGAGAAGAGAGGGCAAGTGGATCAAGAGAGGAACCAAGGATTTAGAAACTAAGAGGCCAAGAGAGCCAAGAAGAGGTCAACATGGGTGGGTTATACAGAAAAGAGAAGCTGGGGAAAGGGGGTGAAGCTCAGGGGCTGGAGAGGTTTGGAGTGGGACAGGGTACAGAGAAGAGCCAGGCTCTCTGACAGGTTACAACACCAGTGTTCACAGGCGCCTCAGGTAGCATTTGTTCTGAGTTCCTTTGGGACCAAACAATAAATTTTTGCTTTTTTTTAAAAGAGGAGTAGGCTGGCTTTTTTTCTTTCTTTCTTTCTTTCTTTCTTTCTTTCTTTCTTTCTTTCTCTCTCTCTCTCTCTCTCTCTCTCTCTCTCTCTCTCTCTTTCTCTTTCTTCTCTCTTTCTTTTTTATTCTGAGACAGGGTTTCTCTCAGAAGCTTTGGAGTCTATCCTGGAACTTGCTCAGTAAACCAGACTGGCCTTGAACTCACAGAAATCCACTTGCCTCTGCCTCCCAAATGCTGGGATTAAAGGTGTGCGCCACCACCACCAGGCTGGAGAGTAGGCTTTCTTAGATCTGGAAACAAAAGCATAAGTAACAACAGAAAAATAAATAAATAAATAAATAAGTTGGATATAAAAATAGTTTTGTGGTCTACTAACATAAAATGAAAAATGGGAAACTATTTGTAATATGCGGATGATAAAGGGGTTGCAGTTAGACTATATGAAATATAATTCAACCATGAAAAGAACCTAGAGACAGAAAAACATTCTGAATGGATATTTCTCCAAAGAAAGTATGCGAAATGTTAATGAGTGCACACAGAGACACTGACCCTTAAATAAGAGACAAAATAAATAAATAAATAAATAAATAAATAAATAAATAAATAAGAATACAAATACGAACAGGGCTCTAAGATCTCACACCCACGAGGAAGGTGTGCGTCACCTTTGCATCACTGTGACAAATACCTAACAGAAACAGCTTAAAAGGAACAAAACTTCCCTTCTGTTTATGGTGTCAGAGCTGCCGTCCATCATGGCAGGGAGGCACGGTGGAAAACCTTACACCTCAGTGAACAGAAAGGGTTAAGCAAGAAGAGTCCCTGGGAAGATAAAGTCCAAGGACACTTCCCTAAGTGAAGGGATCTACTTCCTGCAACTTGGCCCCGCCTTCTGTCACCAGCTCCCCCAAATGCCACTCTATTCTGAAACTCTCCATGGGTTAACTCATTGTTTACTTGAGTGCCCTTGTGATGTAACTGTCCTCGGAATGCCCACCTGATGGGGTGGGCTGCACTAGTCTCTTGGGTTTGTCTTACTCCAATCAATTAAAAGTAACAGTGGAGAATTCAAGTCACCACACTTTGCTGGGGGTGACAGAGTCTAGCACGCCATCTGAGAAATACTGTCAATAGGTTAAACACAGAGTTACCATGTGAGCCACAACTTCACACCTAGGTACACGTTCAAAAGTATTGAAGACATGGCCCACGACAAACTGGTTCACTGATGCCCAGAGGAATGTTTTCATAGCAGCTGCAGGGAGAGAAAACTCAGGCATCCATCCGTTGATGAGCTGATTGGCGCCATGGCATACATCCAGACAAGGGACTTTTTAGACATCCAGCGTGAAAGCTGAACACGAAAGGCTGTAAACTCCATGGCTTGATTTATTTGACACATCTAGAATAGATCACTCTTTGGAGACAAAAAATAGCAACTTTCCTACAGCCAGGGAATTCAGGGAAAGACAATAAGTGGTTACTAATGGACTCAAGTCTTGTTGGGTTGATAAAAATACTTTTAAACCTGACTGTGGTGATATTTGCATAACTCTGTGAATGTACTAAAAAAAGCATGTTTTCTATACTTTAAATAAATGAGTCATGTGCTATGTGAATGACATCTCAATAATCCTGAAATATATGTTGTATACACTTCTATGTATATTTGGTTTTTATATAATATACTTAATTATATCACAATATATATTTATTGGTAGATCTGTATGATGACATACATATATTTCAGGACTGGGTCTTTTCCTCCTTTTCTCTCAGCTGATAATAGCATTCTATACTACTTAGAAATTTGATAGTGTATCTATTTTTTCCCTCCACTCCTCCTTCTTTTTCTTTGAGACAGGGTCTTGTTTGTATTATTTGCTAGACTGGAATGCACTATGTGGCCCAGGCTAGTGGTACAGGAGACTTGTCTGTTCAGTCAATCATGTTTTAAATAAATGTTGATTGGCCAGGTAGGAAGTATAGGCGGGTCAACCAGACAGGAAGTAGAGGCAGGGTGAGGAGAAAGTCTGGGAAGCAAGAAGCTTCCCTGGCATTCCTGCACAGATCACCAAGGAGGTAACAATGTAAGCTCCCCAGCTGAGAAAAGGTACCGAGCCATGTGGCTAACATAGATGGGTTAATATAAGTTATAATAGCTAGTAAGAAGCCTGAGATAATGGGCCAATCAGTTAATAACCTAATGTAGACTCTGTGTAATTTTCTTTGGGGCTTGCCGGCTGTGGGGTACCGGGCGGGACACAAACCCCAACGAGCCAGCCCTCATGTTACAAGCTAGCCTTCACATTTGCGTAAGTCTCCTGCCTCACCCCATCATCTCAGTGCTAGAATTAGACTCATGTGCTACCATACCCAGATATTGAATGGGTTTTATATAGAAACAAAATTTGTTAATATATCTTGAGAAAGATGAACTATAACTTCTCTGGCTGGTGAGAAGCATATAAAGATGGATGCAAAGAGATTCTCCTTGGAATGAGGAAGACTGGGTTTAAAGAACACATGCTGATCAAGTCGTACATTGAAGCTCTCATTTGAGTAAAAATTACACAAATTACACTTTGCCTGGAGAATACTGCAGTTTTAGCGATACCATAATCTGTGGTTGGCCAGAGGTGCCCTGACTGCCCAGCAGGGAGAGCATCACACTGCATTTCACTAACCTAGGGAGAGCCAGACTCAGAACTGGAAGCAATTTCCACCGGCCACACATCCCTCTGTCACAGACAGGAAGACGCGTCCTCAGCATTCCAGTGAAGCATGCCCGAGGTAATGTTTCTGTTCACACCCGGACACAAGCAGAGTGAGCAAGTACTGAAGAAGCATTCCAAGCGGTCAAGTCAACCAAAGCTAAGTCATCCACCCAGGGAAGCGGGCAGGTCAAGTCAGACAACGGCTTGGTCTTCCTCTAGCGTCTACCTGACAAGGCTCACTCTACCACGTCTCTTCCTCTTGTCTACCTTCAGGCAGTCTATGGTGGTCTCCTTCCTGGAGCTGACACAGACTGTCTTAGGAAATGCCCTTACACACAATTCAGTCTGTGACAATTAGATACAAGAACATGTATAAATGTGTAATTGCCCATAAAGTTGAGACGTTTACTAGGAGCAAGGTCAACCATACCTTGCAGGTGCTCTTTAGGAAGGAGGGGGTCATGGCAGTTGCCCAGAGCCTACCCAACCTGGTTTGCTATTTCTCCTAGAGTCTTGCCCCTCCTCTTAACTGATCATCATGGCTAGCTATATCTTCATACCCAGCCACAAACCTTTTTATTTATCTTCTTCAGCATTCCTGCCATTTTAATCCCAATATATATTTTAGCCACAGGAACTTCTGCAACACTGTAAAATTTCTAAGCTAAATCATCCTAAATTCGAGATGGCAAGAAGACAGGAGATGCATGGAGGGCAAAGCTGGACAGAGAGCCATGAAAGGACTCCCAAGTGAGTCAGAGTGCCGGCTGAGCCTGGAGGCCATGGTGTACCTGTATAAAACCTCTCTATCACATTGTGAGACTTTCTCAGTTTGACCCGAGCTTCCTGTTGATTGATAATTGTGCTGTCGAGAAACAATGTAAGAAGTAAGAAGAAGGCACTAGTGGCAGGAGGGGTGAGAGCAGCCCGGGGAAAATGAAGGGTAGAAGGAAAGGAAGCAAGAGTTCAAAGCAGCAGATGCGAGGGAGTCAGATGGCAGAGAAGGAAGCTGTGGTCAGAGGCTGGTAACAGCTGGACCTCATGATCAAAGCAGTATGGTAGCAACCAGCTCCACGATGACTCTGAGTGGGTTGTTGGTGTGTGTGTACTACACACCCAAATCTGCTTCCTCGGAGCTTCTAAACACTGAGACAGTATTTTAGGGTGTTTTGTTGTTTGTTTTTTTTATCATGTCCTGCCCAATTTCCCCTCCTAAATTTATATCAAGTCCATCTCAACTCCACTGTCCCCACCCCAGCATGAGTTACCGCGTTCTCTCATTCTCATGACTGGACGCTCCTAGAAAACCTCAACAGTTTATGAGTCTTCTCTCTCTCTCTCTCTCTCTCTCTCTCTCTCTCTCTCTCTCTCTCTCTCTCTCTCTCTTTGGTTTTTCAAGGCAGGGTTTCTCTGTGCAACAGTCCTAGCTGTCCTGGAACTAGCTCTTGTAGATCAGACTGGCCTTGAACTCATAGAGATCTGTCTTCCTCTGCCTCCTGAGTGCAGGGAGTAAAGGTGTGCGCCACCATGGCCCAGCAAGACAGGTTAACCCAATGTCTTATTAATTGCACCACTGCCTTCATACTCTTCGTTTCTGACACAGTTGTGGGGGAGGGGATAACAGGAGCAGAGAGGACATCAGAGCAAGGGACAGACCTGCAGATGTGGCAACAGACGCAGTCGGGATCTCATGGGTCTGAAGGTTGAACCCGCAGGAACCTTTGCTCGGGGCTCGCACTGGTTCCACAGCAACACTGACTACCCGAGGATAAAGCCTGCCTGAAGTTCCCTACTATGCTTGAGTGCAGCCTCCTCCTGATCCCTCGGCCTCCGGGGGGGGGGGGGAGGGGGTGTGTCTCTTGCTTACCCCTCCAGGCTGTTCTTGTTCTCACAACTCTGGTTTCTCCTAGTGGAAGAAATATACATTCTGTCTCCCTTCACTTCCTTAGCTTCATCCTCTGTGAGCTGGCTTCTTTCCAGCCCAGTACGTTAGAGTCCTGATAGAGCTCCTCAGAACACACCGCCCTTTCTCCTAAGGGCGTTTACTCAATCTGTCATTACATAATTACTCGTCAATAGTTTAACGTCTGAGCCAAGTGTCTCGGTTAGGATTTCTATCTCTGGGATAAAATGCCATGACCAAAAGCAGCTCGGGGAGGAAGGGGTTTGATTCATCCAGGGAAGTCAGGGCAGGCCTTGAAGGCAGGAGCCTGGAGTGACGGTGCTGCTCGGGGCGCTCAGCCTGCTTTCCCACGGCATCCAGGACTAACAGTCCAGGGTGACACTGCCCACAGTCATCTGGGCCTCCCACAGCCATCACCAATCAAGGAAACGTACCGCAGGCCAATACGGTGTGGACATTTTCTCAGTGAGGTTTCCTCTTCTCAAAAGACTCTAACTTGTGGCACGCTGACTTAAAACTAGCCAGCACCACGGGCCATGAACCCCACAGGACTTCTTTGTGTGACAGCACTTGGCAGCACCTCCACCTCCTGCCAATTCAGTGTAAGAACCACGCATGCTCTTGTCTATCATTGTGGACTTCAGTCCTAGAATGCGCCTGGAGTACAAGGGCTGAATAAGCGTCTGCATTGGCTCTACTTCCACTGCCACAGCCAGACTTTCCTGCTTCCAGACCATAATAGTCACTACCGCCATGCCAGTCTTTCAGATCTGAACACTCTCCCTGGACACAGCGGCACCGTGTTCTCAGCTGCTCTTCTGCCATGCCCCTTTGCACCATCAAGGCAGATTGCTGAGCGTGTCCTGTGGATACCGCATATAAACGACAGCGCTCACTCCTCACTTGTTCCCTGAGTGGACACAAGGTTTGGTGAGACTAAAAGCGCACTGGGACTGTAGGGCTTGTAGGAGACAGAGTCAGGTGCATGTTAGCTTTTGATACCGAACCCAGGCAGATGGGCGTACAGAGAGAAGGTGGTGTGTTTTGTATTTCTGAAGATTTTGACCCACGGTTTTGTTACTGTGATGAAATCCTGACGGAAGCTGAAGGTGGAAAAAGCTGCGCATTGCCTGACCAGGATAGGACACTTTCCAGGGTAGGTACGAAAAGGAAAGAGCACAGCCCTGGGATTCAAGGAGCTCCTAGCAGGCTGCACCACGTCCCCCATGAAGGGGCTTCTGGGGAATATGTACTAGAACTCCAGCAATATCCACACGTTTTATTAGTTTGAACTATGTTTGCCTGTGCGTGGCAGAAAAGGCTAAAACATAGCAATAGTGGCTTAAGGAAATTATATTTCCTTCGTGGTCTCTCTCGCTTTAAGACCAGAACATGGTGCCTGGAGCTAGGCACCTGGCCATTAGGGACAAGGCATATATAATTTTCTTCCTTAGTTTATAACTTTCACCTTGAGGTCCAAGAGGCCTACCTGGACTCCAGTAACCCTCACCCTGTCAACCACGGCCATGCCATCTTGTAAAGCTCCCCTGTGTTGGTTAAGCAATGACAATTCCTGAAACTAAAGCAACTTGGTTCCCAGAACTGAAGCAACTTGTTCTTCTAGATTCTTGCCCTCCCTGCCCTGTTGACCCTTGTGACAGCCACCACCAGAGACATTTATCAGTCACCCGGCAGGCTCATTATCATTTACCTTATCTCCCTAATTACACTTAGCAATGACCAAGCACAGGCCCCAAAAGGAAAATCACAGTAACTTTCTCATGTCCCCTTTCTTCATGGTAACTACACCAAACCATAGGGGGATCCAGGACTGGGCAGCCAGTCTGCTAAGCCTGTGAGGTCATGAATAGCTTGTCTTTTGTCTTGCCTTCTCACTGGTCTTACAGTTCCTGCTTCATTAACAGGAAGGAGAGGCGCAGGCAAAGCTTGTCTCCATTGTTAAAGTCCATTCAGAGAAGCCACAGCTGGTCAGCTTAGCGCTCACTGGCGGGGACCCTGTCACATGATTTCACCTCCCTTCCAAAGAGGCTGGGAAATGTAGTCTGAGTATTGTTTTAATTTTTTGTTGATAATTCCTTTTTATCTCTGATGTGCATTGGTATTTTCCTTGCAAATATGTCTGTGTAAAGATGTTGAATCCCCCAGAACTGGAGTTATAGACAATTATGAGCTGCCGTGGGTGCTGGGAACCGAACCTGAGTCCTCTCTCTGTGCTTTTGACAGCTATGAGCCCAAGGATTATTTGTATTTATTATTTATTTATTTTTGAGACAGGATTTAATAGCCCAAGGTTTTTGTTTTGTTTTCCTCTTATAAGAAAAAAAAAAGAATAGATGTTTTGTGAAAATAATCAGCATTTGCTGGTCCCTCATCAAGCCTCTATCACTGCACATTGGACTTTTCTGCCACGTTCAGAAACCTGACTTTCAAAACTATCTACAGCTCAGCTACATCCTACATAATTGTCCAGCCCTGGCCACATCAAACCTTTGTCACACTGGGACCTTTATCACACTGTCTCTCAGACAAATCAAGATCACCTCTTTTTTTTTTTTAAATTTTTTTAATGAAACATTTATTATTTACAGAGTTCTGCCTGCATGTATTCCTGCGGGCCAGAAGAGGGCACCAGACCTCATTACAGATGGTTATGAGCCACCATGTGGTTGCTGGGAATTGAACTCAGGACCTTTGGAAGAGCAGGCAGTGCTCTTAACCATTGAGCCATCTCTCCAGCCCCCAAGATCACCTCTTCTCCTCCACAAAGGTTTGTTTGACTGTGGCAGTTGGCTTCTTCCTTGAAATCCAGCTCTAGGCCAGAGCTGGCGGAACACACCTTTAATCTAGCTGCAAACGCCGATAGCCACAGGCATAGAGGCATTTCATTAGTCCTCTATGCTAGTTTTCTTTCCCCCATTGAGTGGGAGAAGTGAATCTAGATACATAGCAAACACCTACTAAGCACTGACCGGTTAATGTGTAAAGCAGACCTGCCTCTTCTAGTGCTTGTCGGTTTGTTTGTCCAGGAGATCGTGTCAACACAAGTTAGTCCACACTGTGGGACCTCTACACGCCCTCTCCTATGAAAACACACTCGAGTGCTTGTTACACGCTCCATGGAAGAGGCTTCCTCTAGGTTAGTTCTACGTCTCTCGCTTGGTTCCACTTTGTGAGCTGACAGCCTTATCCCACACTGGGATCACTTAGGGTTATTACACAGCAGTCCTGGCCCAGGAGATCTGCAGGACAGCCAGGAGTTCTACATCTCCAAGCTCCCCCAGGTGACTCCACGAGGGGAGACAGAAATAGCAATGCCACATTACCCACCTCTGATCACAGGAGACACTTCTAAAAACTGAAGCTCCCCAGCCTGTCCTAGGCCCTCAGAATCAGAACCTCTGGAATGGGGTTCCAGAATCAGGGCTTAAAAGGTATTCCCAGATACCGAAATAAACACAAAAATAAACACACAGGCGATTCATTAGGTATACATGTCATTTGGTTCTCAACACCCACAATGGGTAATTCACAACCACATGTAATTCCAGCTTCAGGGAATCCTCTGACTTCTGAGGGTACATGCACATGAAACATACACATACACACACACACACACACACACACACACACACACACACCCCTTAGAAAATAAGTGCTTGGTGTGGTGATATATTTTAGCACCCTGGAAACAGAGGCAAATGAATCTCTATGAGTTTGAGGCCAGCCTGGTCTACATAGTGAGGTATTTTTCAACAAACAAACAAATACATAATTTTAAAAAATATACTTGAACTCCATACTTTTAACATCTCTTGTTAACCCAGAGTTTTAATTCTTAGCACTTAAAGTAGGAGCTAACCCAGGCCACCCAGTTCCAATTGGTGGCTCCTCAAGGTTGTTGAGCTGCCAGCAGCTGATTTAAATAATTTAGATCTCTGCTTTAGTTGATGCTTTGAAGAGAAGGTTTAAGAAAAATAAAGTATTTGAAAGTATGTTTCCTAAACTATTTCCAGAAGACATGTCAAGAGCAGATCACTTATAAAGTGTTCTCTCTCCTTACCTTTTTCTCACCAGTACACACTGGCCAATCTGGGGAGGTGCTTTTAGTGTCCAACAAATCACATGTGTGCAAATGAGATTTGCTGTCTGCAAAGTTCTGGAGAAATTCAACACGACCTGATGTTAATGATGACAGCATCTCAGCAGGCTCAGTCCCTAACATGATAAACTCACCTTAAACAGAGTTCAGGCAGGACCAGAAGTTCTACCCACTGAGACCCTCAGAAGAAGTCACATTGCACTACAGAAGGCTTGGTGAGGAGGGAAATGTAACCCAGAGAGGGACAAGTCATGGCTCCAGAGGAGACACTAAACACTGCTGCTATCAGCCCTGAGTTGCTTGTTAGCCATGGTGTATCAGATCATCAGACAGCAGATGCAGTGTGGGAAAGGGGAGGAGTAGAGAAAGAGGCTGGACGTCTGTAACCTGGCTAAGGGGCTGCACAAACACCCCAGGAATAAGTGGCCATGTGCTGGATAGTTATGTCAACTTGACACAAGCTGGGGTCATCTGAGAGGAAGGAACCTAAACTAAGAAAAGGCCTCTATAAGATCCTACTGTAAAGCATTTTCTTAATTAGCGATTGACGGGAGAGGGCCCGGGAGGGCCCAGACCTTTATGAATGGTGCCATGCCTGGGCTGGTTGTCATGGATTCTATAAGAAAGCAGGCTGACAGACGGATCAAGACCACCACAAGAAAACCCACAGAATCAAGTAACCTGTGGTGTGAGAGAATGGTCTGTATTCTGTCAATTATATTTTAAATAAACGCTGATTGGCCAGTAGCCAGGCAGGAAGTATAGGTGGGTCAATAAGAACAGGAGAATCCTGGGAAGGAGGAAGTCCATTCCTCTGCAGTTCTGACCTGACCACAGATGTGACTGCTCCACTGAATAAGGTACTGAGCCACATGGCTAACACCAATAAGAATAATGGGCTATATGAGTTATAAGAGTTAATAAAAAGCCCGAGCTAATGGGCCAATTTATAATTGATGTAGACCTCTGTGTGATTTCTTTGGGACTTAATGACTGCAGGAACCAGGCAGGACAGAAACCTCAGTCAACAAACCACAGGGGCTCACAGAGACTGAATTGACAACCGGGAGTCTGCATGGGACTGACCTAGGCCCTTTGTATATATGTGACAGTTGTGTAGCTTGGTCCTCGTGTGGGACTTAACCATGGGAGAAAGGGCTGTGTCTGACTCTTGCACTGGTTTTTGGGATCCTACTTCTCAGACTAGGTCACCTTGCCCAGCCTTAATACACAGGCAGGTGCAAAGTCTTGCTGCCACTTAATAGACCATGTTTTGTTGACACCCATGGGAGACCTGTTCTTTCCTGAACAGAAATGGAGGTGGAGTTGGTGGGGGTGGGGGACAGAAGCGTGGGGATTGGGGGAATGGACTGGGAGAGGATGAAGGGGAAAACTGTGGCCTGGATATAAATTTAAAAAACAAACAGAAAGAAAGTCAAGAAAGAAAGCAGGCTGAGCAAGCCATAGGGACAAGCCAATAAGCAGCAGCCCCACCTCCCACCCCCACCACTGTGACCTCTGTATCAGTTTCTGCCTCCAGGTTCCTGTCCTGAATGAATTCCTATCTCACTGCTTTTGATAATGAACTTTGAGCTTTTGATATGAAACTGTGAGCAAAATAAACCCTTTGCTCTCCCAGTTGCTCTTAGTCGTGGTGTTTCATCACCACAGTAGTAACCCTGATTAAGACAGGTTACCATTTCCTGAATTTGAGGCTCTCCATGCTGACACTGTAAAGGAGAGAGCACAGTAGGATGTGCTGGGCACCTTAAGACCATTCAGTCCGATTTTGATACATTCTGTGATGATCTAGTCCCTAACTTCTTCACATCTGATTTCCCCATTCATAAATGGAATTATATAAACCAGGTATAGTAACAGAGACTTGTCATCTTAGTAGTAGAGAGACTGAGGCAGGAGGATCAAGGCCAGCTGGGCATGGTGGCAAAAGCCTTTAATGCACTCAGGGACAGAGGTAGGTGGAACTCTGTGAGTTTAAGGCCAGCCTGGTCTCAAAACAACAACAACAAAAAAGAGTTCCAGGTCAGCCTGGGTCATGTAGGAAGGCCCTGTACTCCCACCAAATTGAAGTGCCCTGTGTGTTTCTTTTAGAATTTATTTATAGAAACCCTGTCTCGAAAAACCAAGAGAGAGAGAGAGAGAGAGAGAGAGAGAGAGAAAGAATTCATTTCTATCATTAAATATCACCAAATCCTAACACTTAGAATAAAAGTGATCCAGGATATTTATTTATTTCTGTGATAAACTTGGAGACACAGGATAGCTGCAAACAAAGGGCTCATCTAGGCTAGGACTTTCTGCAGTGAGAGGAGACCTGAGCGTGACATTCTCAGGTCTTGTGGGGGAGGTCGAAGTAAGGAGGCATAAATTAGTTCAAATCCAGTCAAGGGACTATTTATAGCAAGAGATCTGCTTTGGGAACTTCTGTGGCCAGAGTTCAGGGACACTGCCAAGTTGGAATTTAGGTGACTCTGAGCAAACTCAAGAGAGCCCAGGAATTTGACAAAAGCCAGCTTTCCCAGGGGCTAGAGAGAGCAGGGCAAGATCTAGCTGTATGCGGGAGGATGGGGTAAAGGACCGAAGACTAGAATGACCGGAGGGATCAAGGCACAGAAGAGCCAGCAGATAGAGAGGGCAAAATAATATGACCATGAGCCAAGATGGAAGACTATATGGAGGGGGACGCACACCAGAGAAGAAGTATAGCGGCACATATGTTTTAAAATACCTTAATAGCCGGGCGGTGGTGGCGCACGCCTTTAATCCCAGCACTCGGGAGGCAGAGGCAGGCGGATCTCTGTGAGTTCGAGACCAACCTGGTCTACAAGAGCTAGTTCCAGGACAGGCTCCAAAGCCACAGAGAAACCCTGTCTCGAAAAACAAAAAAAAAAAAAAAACAAAAAACCTTTTAATTAAAAAATGAATTTTCTGGCAAGACCCAAAGAGGGCAACGGTGCTGGCCATCAAGTCTAACGATGGAGCTCCATCCCTCAGACCCATATGGAGGAAGGGGAACCGACTTCTCTAGCCGTCCTCCGCCCTACACATACACATGTACATACAGATAAATACATAAAAGTGAATTACCTGGAGAGAGTGGGATATAAGCCCAATGTGGTGGAGTATACTTGTAATCTCTAGTATTGGGGAAGCAGAGGCAGAAAGACTGCCGCACATTAGAGGCAGCCTAGGCGACACAGTGAGTTCTAAGTTCTTACGTAGCTGGGGAAACTGGAATCTGTTTGCAGTCTGAGTGGAGAGCCGTGAAGCTGTGTCCTGGCTGACTTTTGGTCAACTCGAATAAGCTTGAGTTATCTGGGAAGAGGATCCCCAATTGAGAAATGCCTCCACCCAGATTATAGGCAAGTCCCAGATTAATGACTGCTGGGAGGGCAGCATGTTGTGTGTGGTGCCACCCCTAGGCAAGTGGTCCTGGGTGCCATAACAAAGCAGGCTCAGAGCCAGTAAGAATCATTCCTCCATGGTCTCTGTTTCAGTTACTGCCTCTAGGTTCCTGCCCTGAAATCCCTTTCTTTCCCAGGCTGTTTTTGGCCACTGTCTTAGGGTTCCTATTGCTATGAAAAGACACCATGACCGAGGCAACTATCATAAAGGAAAATATTTAATTGAGTTTCAGAGGTTTAGTCCATTATCATAATAGCAAGAAGCATGACGGCATGCAGGCAGACGTGGTGCTGGAGAAGGAGCTGCGAGTCTATATCTTGATCTGCAGGAGACTGTAAGCCACCCTAGGCCTGGCTGGAGCATAAGAGACCTCAAATCCTGCTACAGTGAAAGAATTCCTCCAAGGCCACACCTCCTAAGAGTGCCATTCCCTATGGGCCAATATTCAAACACATGCATCTATGGGGCCATTCCTATTCAAACCACCACAGCCAAGATGTTTATCACAGCAAGACACGCTAACGCAGACATTGTACACTTGGAATGTCTCAAGTATGTGTAGGGTTCTAGGTGACAGGCTTGTCGTAGCCGTAAGCTACAAGAAACATGTAGAAGAAGCAAGAACCAAGGAAAATACGGCGCTTTGAATGCGGTGGTTAATCAGGGGAAGGACCTGGGTCCTGACAAGGAGGTGGGCTTTCTCTGGTATTTAAAGTCCAGTCAGGAAGAGAGAGGATGGCATTCCAAGGGCAGCTTCAAAGCAGAGCTACAGGAATGCACCGACAGACAAAGCAGGCAGTCGTGGGGTAAGGAGAGCTGACCTGGAAGCAGGCAGTGAGCTCCAACCACCAGATGTCACGGTGCTCACTGGAAATGGTAATAGCAGATTGGCAGGATTGAAATAAACTTTTAAAGATGTATGAGCATCATGACTGTTTCTGGCCACAGACTGAATGTCAGCATTTAATATCATTTAATATACCCAACTGCTAATGTTAGAAAGTGAGCAGGCGGTGGTGGCGCACGCCTTTAATTCCAGCACTCGGGAGGCAGAGGCAGGCGGATCTCTGTGAGTTCGAGGCCAGCCTGGTCTACAAGAGCTAGTTCCAGGACAGGCTCCAAAGCTGTCCTAGAAAGGAAAAAAAAAGTGAAAAAATAGTTCAAATAAACTAAATAAATATTGAATTTTTTAAAAATCTATTTCTTATTCCCATACAACAGTGGTTCTCAACCTTCCTAATGCTGATACCCTTTAATACGGTTTCTCATGTTGTGATGACCCCCAGCCACAAAATTATTTTCATTGCTATTTCATAACTGTGATTTTGCTGTTAATAATTGTAATGTAAATATCTGATATAGGACACCCCCCCAGGCAGAGAACCACCATCATTGAAAGTACCTAAGTAACTAGAAAACAGCAGCAAAAGAACACAATGAAAAAGGCAGGTCTATGGAACCCTCACGGAGAAGCTGACTTGTAAAGTACCCAGGCTTTTCCAAATGTAATCAGCAGAGTGACCGAGGCATAGCCCCACGGGAAGGGGCAGTGAGCTCCGAGGGAGGTAGGAGGTGAAGATGATGCTGTGCCTTCTTGGCTGGACCACGAGGGGTTCATTGGACTCACAGGTAGAGGAAGGGGACTATGAGCTTATTCCCCTCCCTCATCTCCCACTATGGCTAGTCGCATGAGGGTGAGCGCCAGAGGCCAGCAGGAGAAAAGGAGGAAAAGAGACAAGTCTGGGGTAGTGTGCACTGTGCGAGAGTAAGCACCCACATAAACAGCCGAGTTAGAGTGCAGACAGCTGGATCCCAGTGCTCATTGGCAAGCCAGTCTAGTCAATAAGCTCTCTCTCTCTCTCTCTCTCTCTCTCTCTCTCTCTCTCTCTCTCTCTCTCTCTCTCACACACACACACACACACACACACACACACACACACACACGAAGGATGGGGGTGTTCATGCCAGCAGTTCTCAGAGTAGCACTGCAGCTCAGGAACTGACAACTCAGTTCAGACTCCTTCACTTGCTAAGGGACCTAGGGCAAGTTCTTTAATCTGCCCATCTGTGAACATGGGTAGCAGTGACCTTACAGAGTTGTTGTGAGGGCTGGAGGAATGGATGCAGGTGTGGTGACATACACCTGCGATCCCAAGCATACTCCAGAGGTCTGAAGACTGGGGATTCCAGGCCAGGCCGGGCTATGCAGTGAGAAGTTACCCCAACAACAATAAGCCCAGGAAATAAATATTGAAAGGATGAGGGCCAGTGAAAGGGTTCAGTGGATAAGATGCTCACTGGGTCAGTCTGAGTTTAATCTCTGGAGCCTCTCAAGGCGGAAGGAAAGAACCGACTCCACAAAGTTGTCCTCTGACCTTCAGGCCCCACCCTCATCGTGTGCACAATATTAAACAAAATGTATTAAAGAAGGAATGCACAGCACTGAGAATGTGACCAGGACGTCTGCTGAGTGTGCTCCGTCACACATTGTTCTTTTGTGTCTTACCTCAGGAAAGCGCAGTTTTAAATCTGCATTTGTCTTATCCACAGGTGTAGTACGTAATTTTGTGGGTTCTGGAGGAGAAAGATCTTGCTGAATTTTTTTTTCTAGAATATCTTACCCACTGGAGCTCCTAGGAAGCCACCAGGAGAAATGGGCTGCAGCTTTGGGACGGCAGGGGGTCCTTTAGAAAATGTGGATGCTGTAGGAATCAGGGACAGTTTCCCAGCCGGAAGCTATGTGTTGATTTGCCTCAGCAGGGTGTGGCCGGGGCAGTGCAACACTGGGCACAAGATCCTAGTTCAGGGTGCTGCCTTGGTGGGACCATTGCCTTTCACGGAGTCTCCAGGGCCCTAGTATCTCTACTAGGGCCTGAGAAGGGAAACCAGAGGGACAGGAAAGGACGCAGAGAAGACAGCCTTGTTTATGTCCTCGTGTTGTTCAGGAACAACCCTGTTCAGACTGGGCGCTGAAATTCTGCCGTCGAGACTTGATGCTCTGACCCTCCTTGTCTAGAGGTTTTATGGAAAGCGACTAGGGACATCTTTCCGTCCAGTTGGAGGATGAAGTTGACAGCGTTTGGAATGCCAGATTCTCTGGGGCGGCTGACTTCTAGGTTGCCGCAGGCTCCTAGCAACCCAGGGCCTGCGCCAAGGCCCTGCACAGGCACAAAACTGCTGGCGAGCTTTCCCCTAGAGAGGAAATAGCTCACTGGAGCCTCACGGTAGGAACCAGCATAGGTAGGTAAAATGTTTTTATAATTGCCACCAGGAAAAAGAGAGGGCCCAGGGGGAGTTTTCTGCCCAAGGGGCCCCCTCTCTAGTTATAACCTAATTTGTTGTGCGTATGTGGATTACGTGGGTGGAATTTAGCCTCCTGAGGTATTAGGTTAGATTGTTTTCAAATGTGTGGAGACTCCCAGAAATGGAAGTTACTGCGTTTTCCCACAATGCTCTGTGGTTAATGTGAGGTTTTGAGATAGAGCTTGACACCTGTCGCCATAAGGCCAGGTCTGTTTTCTCTTTTCCTTATTGGGGTTGCACACGAAGGCTCTGCAGTTCTGGAATTGAGGTTTGCGTTTAAATAAAGACAGTTCTAAGGTGGAAGACCAGGAGCTGGAAGCTAGTTGTCAAGGAAGAAGCTTCCACAGCCAGTCTGGCCTTCCTGCTGGGGTCGTTCTAGGAATTTACATTCATTTGCATGTGGCGGACATTGTAAATAAACCACGGGAGAACCTCAGCGAGCTACCTAGAGTGTGAAAAGGTGGCTAGGCCAGAGCTTTCTGGCTAGAAGAAGGTATTATACGCAAGGTGAAAAAATGGATCCAACATGTAGAGCTAAAATGAACTCTGAAATACAAGAAATAGGTATAAACGCCATTTGAAAGGGTTTCCTGAAGGAGTCAGGCCAAACACTGCTTTTCATGCGTTATAGGGGTTTAACTGTCTTGACTGAATGTGACTCGTGGTCAGCAGGTTAAATGCGTCCCTTCCACGCATCCTTAGCATGTTTGTATTTGCAGCACGGTCTGCTGCATGGTTTGCTGAATTACAAGAAAAGTTTAAGGACAGGCGAGGGGTACAGCTAGAGCAGCTAGTGCCTGGGTTCAAAACTCCAAATCATCCTGGGCTTGAAAGCTAATTAGCAGAAATGTCTGAGATGAGCAAGAAGATTGGGACTTATGAGGCCTTTGCATGAGGAGCTAGTAAAATGACCATTTCAACAGTACCCCCAAAAATGCATACCCTGAAACTCAACTCCTGCTTCCTCAGAATGCAAATAGACCTAGGGCCTTTAAAGAGAACTGTTTTGAAATGCAGCCATTAGAATGGGCCCCAATCCAATCAGACTGGTTATCTTACAAGAAGTTTGGCTGGGTGTGGTGGTGCATGCCTCTAATCTCAGCAGTCGGAAGGAAGGTACTTGGGTAGTGTGTAGTCTGGTTACCAAAGGAGACGTTAGCCAACAGTAGCAGGAGAGATCTGGACAGAGCTAGAGAGAGGAAGAGAGATGACCCTGAGCACTGGGTAAGGACGAGGAGGCAGGGCAGAAGAAACCACAGCTTCCACACCACGATCCTGGGCTTCAGCCTCCACAAGTCGGAAACCAGCCCTTCTATTTAGGCAGCAGTGTGGCACTTTGTGCGGCCGTCGTTATGGACGAACAGACAGAACAGATGGGATCCTGCAGGGTCTAGAAAAGGTTGTGAGCATCTCAGGGTACTCCTAAGATTGAGGTTTCTTAAAGTATGCAAACCATCAAGAAAAGTTTCAAGAAAACTACCAACCTCAGCATCTCCTATAGCAGTTTTTCGTTTGTGTCTTTGGTTTTTGAGTTCATTGCCTTGGCTGTCAAATAGTCCAGGCTGGCCTCTAACTCAGAGTTCCACCAGCCTCTGCCTCTGAGTACAGGATTAAAGCTGTCTTCCATCGTGCCCAACACTCCAATACTTTGAAAAATGCAGGCCCCAGGACCTAGTGCTACAGTGTTCTTCTATGTATCTGGGCTCCTCCTGTGGTGAAATGGCCCAAAGGATGCTTGGGCAAAGCAAAGCTTGAGTTCCACCGCTTGGCTAGCAAGGGCTAGTCCATCATCTCAAGGGCTAGTGCATCCCGTGTTCAGGCAGATGTGCTGCCGCCTAGGAAGCAGATGTGAATCTAACTGCTTGGTATCGATGTCAGTGGGTACCACAGCACATGGGAAGGCTGAGATGGGGCGGAACACATGGCATCCTTGCAGGAATTTACATTTGACCCCGGAAATACGTTCCTCACCCATCTTCCGTAAGAATACAATGACACAATTTGAGCAGTCATGTAGTACATGTTACTACACGCCTCTGCTTAGCTTTATATTTAAAGGTCCAGTATCTTGGTGCTGACACAGGGAGAAGAGGAATTGAATGAGAATATCTATCGCTAGTCAGCTCTTTATTGTTGTGCTTCTTCTTCCTCCTCCTCCTCCTCCTTCTTCTTCTTCCTCCTTTTTGATACAGGGTTTCTCTTTGACAGTCGTGGCCATCCTAGAACTCATTCTGTAGCCCAGGCTGGCCTCGAACTCACAGAGATCCACCTGCCTCTGCCTCCCGAGTGCTGGGATTAAGGTGTGCGCCACCACCGCTTGGCTGTTGTGCTGTACTTGTACCCTGGGCCTTGAAAATGCAAGTGAGCTACATCCCTACCACGCCCTGTACTGTAAAATATATTTGGGACCTAGATAAATGATAATAATAGCTATAGATGCTAACCTTACATGGGAAGGATAAATACTGCACACAGGTCCTGTAATGGGAATAAAAACTATCTCCTGATGGCATAGGGCAGCTTGTCTTTCATTCCTGGGATCACAGAGAGAGAAGAGAAGGGGCTGATGAAGCATGGACTTGTTTTTGTATTTTTGGTTTGTTCGCTTTTTAGGACAAGGTCTGACTTTGTAGCCCTGGCTGGCCCAGGACTCCTGGTTCTCCTGCTTCCTGGCCTCTCTAGAGCTGGGATTACAGATGCCACACTGGGCTTGTGCATTTTCAAAGCATGCAAAATAAGTGATCCTCCTTTACATACGGCAGTTCCTTAGAGACGTGAAAACTGCCATCCTAGCCGGGCATTGTAGTTCAAACCTATAATCCCAGCACTGGGGAGACTGAGGCAGGCAGATTGCTTTGTGCTGTAGGCCAGCCTGAGCTATGTTGAGTTCCAGATCAGCCGAGACACAGGAAGAAGGCCTGGCTTTAAGAAACAAGCTACTGCCTGCTCAGAAGGCTTCGCTGATTTCTAGACAGCGCCTCACTCTGGAACCTAGAGTGTCCCAGAACGTGTGGAGGAACCCCTTCTGTATCCCAGGCTGGCCTCCAGCTCACGGCAAACCTCCTGCCTCAGCCCATCAAGGGCTGAGATTACAGATGTGAGCTACCACACCCAAGAAGAGGCGCCGGGTCCCTAAGGACTCTTGGTTTTGGTGGTTGGTTTTGTTTGAAAAGAGAACTTTGGGCATGCTATCTGTTTTCTTATGGTGTCCAGCTTTTGAACCCAACTCAGCTGAACTCCGAGGACTGACCAGGCCTGGTTAGGAGCTCCTTTGGCCGTGGGATTCATTATCAGCCCAAGGCTAATTGTTTTTTTCTTCCTAGATTAATCCAGTTCAGTTTCTGTGTGCAGACCACTCAGTTCTCACGGGGTCCTGTCCCCACCGCGTGTGTGTGTGCGTGCGTGCTTGTGTCTGTGTGTGTGTGTGTGTGTGTGTGTGTGTGTGTAGCGGGACTGAAAATCTTGTCATTCAGGTTTTAGGTTCTCACTAGGTCCTGTTCCCCACCGTGTGTGTGTGTGTGTGTGTGTGTGTGTGTGTGTCTGTGTAGCGGAACTGAAAATCCTGTCATTCAGGTTCTAGGTGCTTTCCAGAAACAAGAATTCTGGCACTTAAAGGAATTGATTTAAAAACGCTAGACCTTGGGGAGGGAGGTCCAGACGAAAAGCCCTGAGCGCAAGCGGGTTTCTTGAGGAATGAAAAGGAGAGCGCGTGCCAGCCTGGGCAGCAGAGACTCAACAATGCAGCGCGGCCCGTTGGGCTGAAGGGGGGTCCAGGGGGGCCGGTGGCTGGCTCGGCGGGAGGGCCGGCCCTTCCCTGACCTTCCGGGCGGGCGGCGTTCTGTCCGACTCCGGGGCTCGGCGAGCTCCGGGCCTAGGCCGGGCGGCCCGGGGAGCCCCTCACGGCGGACTAGGGGGTCGGTGGAGCGAGCGAGCGGCGCCTTCGTTAGAGGGCGCTCGGGGGCGCCGCCGCTTCCTCCTCCCGCCACCCCGCCCCGCCAGCCCGGGCGCACGCAGCCGCCGGGCCCTGGGGACCTAGTCTCCACGCCGCCCGCCCGGGCCCGGAGCGGGGAGGCCGCGCCGCCTGGGCCGCCGCCGTCTCCTTCCGCCGGCCATGCATTCTTCCGGCTCCCGCAGCCCGGGCCGGGCCCCGGCCTGCCCGAGGTAACGTGGGGCGCGGCGGGCCGGGCCCGGGCGGCTGGGGGGGCGGGGAACGGTGCCTCTGGTCGCGTGGCCTGCGAAAGAGGAGGAGGAGGAGGAGGCGGAGGCGGCGGCGTCCCGAGGGCCGAGGGCGCGGTAGGCCCCGCGGAGGAGGCGGGGGCGCGCGCGGGGCATCGCCCGCCTCCCCGGGACCCGCCCCGGTGACAGGTCCGGCCTCTGAGTCCCCACCGCGCCTCTGTCCGCAGGCAGCCGCGAGGGGACTAGGGCGCCCGCGCGCCCGCTCGCGCCTCGGGCCGCCTGGGCCGCCGCCACCGCCGCCGCGTCCATGACCGCGACCCCCGGGCCGGGGACTCCTGCCGCCGCCTCCGCCGCCGCTGCCGCCGGCCCTCGGCCCTGTCGCCGCCCGCCGCCTGCGCCCGCTGAGGTGAGCTCGCTGGAAGAGACTGGGCTGAGGGGAGCCGGGGAGGGCGGGCTGGGAGACCTGGCTGAGGGGAGTCCCCTGGAAGGGAGCCCGTTGAAGGGAGCCGGCTGAGGAGACCGGACCGAGGAGAGCCCGCTGCGGCCACCCCGAGGCCGCCCCCTTCCTCACCTGGGCAAACCGCTGCCCGAGCCTCACCTCCGCCGGACGGGCGGGCTCGGCATCCCTCGCCCCTCGGCGGCTTCACCGCCTGGGTCCCGCTCCCCTCCCCCTCCCGCCGGCTTCCTCTCACCTCCATCCTCCTTCCTGGGCCCCTCTCCTTTCCTTCCCCCGGCGCTGCGGCGGGCGAGCCCTGGGGGAGCCCCGGTTTGGCACGGCCGGCGGTGGCGGGAGCGTGTGCGGCGTCCGGCAGGTCCGGGTCACCGAGCGGGACGCGGTGCGGGGCTGCGGTCCGCCGGCTAGCGGGACGGCTTCAGCGCTGTCTAAATATATTCCGCCGCGGCCCGTGCCCCGCCGAGCAGCTCCCTTGACCTTGTGCGGCTCCTCCCTCCTCCCCTCTGTCCCCCTCTCCCTGTCCCCCCGCTGGAATTTGACCTCGAGATCGTCGCGCCGCCGCCGCCGAGCGCTGCACCGGGAGAGCTCAGACCCTCGCGGTTTCTCCTGGTTTTGTACCGGAGGAGATTTTTCTGTGCTGCTGGCTTTAGAGGTGTTGCATCCATTTTCCTTTTCGAAATGATTTTTTCCTTTCGTCCCCAGAAAGACGGGAGCGACGCCAATGTGAGCATGGCTGTGACCGTGGAAGAAGCTCCGTGGATGGGCTGGGTCGTCGCGAAAGCCCTGATGAGATTTGCCTTCATGGTCGCCAACAACCTGGTTGCTATTCCGTCCTACATCTGCTATGTGATTATACTGCAGCCCCTCCGGGTGCTGGACAGTAAGCGCTTCTGGTATATCGAGGGACTCATGTACAAATGGCTTTTAGGCATGGTGGCGTCCTGGGGATGGTACGCTGGATACACAGGTAAGAGCAAGAACACGCGACAGCGACAGCGTAGGAGCCAGTTTGCAATGCAGGAGCCATGATTGGATATATATTATACTTTGGCTATGGGGGGGGGGCGGGGAAGTCTTGCTGTATTTCTCATCAGAACCGCAGCCAGGAAGCCTGATGTTTTCAGAAGTACAATTTTATAATTAAATAGTGTATTTCTGGCGTGATTGACATTGACTTATTAAAAATGGTCTGCAGATGCTATCGTAGAGGGACAGGAATGCATTGTGGAGGACTTTGAGGGCTTGCAAAGCGAACACATGAGAGACTTAGTCCGTAGGCATCGAGATCTAGAAAAATCCATACGGAGCCGGACTTCTGCTAAGACGGTTTTCATGCATTGTGATCCTGCGCTGTGTTAATGTTTTAAACCCAGCCCCCCATTTCTGTTAAGTGTGTTTCTTTTGTTTTCTAGAGTTTATCTATTTTATTTATTTATTTTATCTCATTAATCTGTTATTATTAAAAATTTAAAACTTGTTATGAGACTTAATTTGCCCGGAGTGGCTTTAAACGGATTTCTACTCTTGCTCTGACACTGCATTTTGGGGAGAAGGAGTGTTAACCACAGTGCTGGAGTGATGGGAAGTGGTGTTTACCTGGAAACTTCCCGTGTTTTCAGAGCTTCCATTTCTGTCCAGGTGCCACATCCTCCAACCCCCTTGATTGCTTCTTTCATTGATTATTTCTTCTTTAAGATTGAAATGATGCATAGAGAGGCGAGGTTTCTAGCGCCGGTGACATGCGGAAGCTTGGCCAGGTTCCTCAGCACTCTGCTGCGGTCCCGGCTGAGAAGAGTGGAGGGGACAGGAAGGGTCAGGAAGCAAAACAGTTCTCCATTTTCTATCCTCTCTCCCTCTTGACTTCACAGCCTGCACGTGCAGATTTTATCCATACAACACCAGAAAGAGACCAAGGGCACTCGGGTCTGCCCGACTCCTGCTGTGTGAGGAAACTTCTGTTGCCCCAGACTCTCCCTTTCCCTCCTTGATACCCGTTTTCCTGCAAGCCCCTGGGATAGTATAGGTCTTGCCTCTCTGTGACAGCTGTTGAGACCCCACTGCTTTCTGGAGAGGGAGATGAGCACCTCAGCCTTTTAGAGCCTGGTAGCAACAGCAGTGGTAGAGAGAAGAATGAAGCACCTGCCTGCAAAGCCGAATCCTGTCTTAGCTGCATTGCTGCCTTAAGAATGGCTTTGCTTAGCGTAGCTGGCCTTCCCAGGTGTGTGCTGTAAGAACTGGTGGATTTAGTCTCTGCTCAGTAGATTTAGGTTTGCTTGTTTGAAATGAGCTTATAGGCTTTCAGAAACAGCTATTTTTCTACTTAAAAGCAATGAACTAATTGAAATATTAGTGCTTGTATGTAATACATATTTACGTGTGTCAGCCTGATGAAAGAAATCAGTCACGGACCTTGAGATTATGAGAAACACAGGGCTGCTGCCTGGAGTTAGTCACCTATGTCACCCTGTAACCCAGACTGGCATGAACTCAGATCAGATCTCCTGCCTCAGCTTTCCAAGTGCTGGGATTTCTGTGCTTGCCTCCCTCCAGTGTGTTTTTAAACAAGTTTCTTGGGGGCGTCGTCTTTACTGACTACAGATTTCTAAGTTTTTTTTTTTTTAACCTCCATCGTAATGGTTATGGTGTGATCCCTATATCTTAGTCTCTTTGAAACATTTGCTCCTCTTCAGGCTACCAGATGTTGGCAATTTGATCAGTTTTCATCAGATTTTAGTTTGCAAATTTCCATTGAGTTTTTTCATGAGCAGAATACTTGGTTATGGAGTCTGGCCACAGTCTGATCATGACAGTGGTTAGGAAGTCAGACAAAGTAGGGCTGATTTTGTTGCGGTGTAACGAGGCCAGCCTACACGGGTGTTGATGGCTCGCTCTTTGCATTTGTAGCTTATTTCTTACCTTTCCACCAAGAGGGCAGCAGGCATTTTCCTTTCCGTTCTCTGTGCTTAAGTTCCACAGTTGAAAACTTGAACAATGTCAAAGGAACTCTCAGAAGATGCGCTCAGTGGCTTGGTGTTAGAATATTTGCCTGACATGCACAAATTTCTGGTACCTCAGACAAGCACATACAGTTCCTTGTTCATGTAAAGGAAAATGTCATAAAAATGAATCCTTCAAACAATGTGACTCTTGACCCATGAACTTGCCCATGAACTTTTCTGTGTCTTTTGTGGAGATCCTGCTCATCGACTCCCGGGCCGGTTAGCGTCATCCTGTCACACTCGGTGTCACGGAGGTCATCCGGCCACACTCGGTGTCACGGAGGTCATCCCGCCACACTCGGTGTCACGGGGGTCATCCGGCCACACTCGGTGTCACGGAGGTCATCCGGCCACACTCGGTGTCTCGGGGGTCATCCCGCCACACTCAGTGTCACGGAGGTCATCCCGCCACACTCAGTGTCTCGGAGGTCATCCCGCACTGCTCACGCCACCACTGCACTTCCTACGCTGACTGTCCTGTTAGGATCAGGTTTATGTTTCAAGATTAAAATTGCCAAAATTTTGTTGAAAATCCATAGAAGGAAGTTTTAATGCCAGTTAGAAAGCTGGGAAGTCAACACTGGTTTAGAGTGGCAGATCTTCCAGTTGTGGCCTGCGGTGTAAGGGAAGGCGGCTGCTGAGCTGAGGCCTGTGCTGATGATCTAGCTGCTCTGCCCGAGATGGTAGCAGCTAGCTGTGTGTGGATGAGTTTGCTTACAGCTCCATTCCCGCTCAGTGCTGGTGGATACTGCACACTGTCACAGAGAATCCGCTGGACAGCGCTAGCCAATCAATTGTCCTTGTGGCTTTTTTCCTTTTCCTAGGAGAATTGCATTTTATTTTTTATCAGAAGAACATCTTTTTCTTGATCTAACGAATTTCTGGGCTGGGTTTATAGCTCAGTGGAAGAACACTTGCATATCTGTAAATAAGAGGTTCCTTTGGGATATCCTGGAAGATGCATGGCAGCTCTGTGAAGAGGCCTTCAAACACACCCGTGGTTCCTGTACAAGGAACGATAAGACTCGTAAGCCCAAGAACTTTTTTTGTTATTGTTGATTGTTTTTTGAGACAGGGTCTCATACTGATATGTGACCCTGGAACTCACTAGAGGTAGTCCAGGCTGACGTTGAACTCATGGTGATCTTCCAGCTTCAACTCACACTGAAAGCTTTTAGAAGCATGAGCCACCATGCCTGGCTTCCCAGAATTTTGTGTTTTGTTTGTCTTCTCAGAGATGAAGAACTACCTATAGACAGAAAGATAGGAAGGGATTTTCTGGTCTGACTACCTGTCTCTGACTTGGTCTTGTCAGAAGAACACATTTTTTTAAAAAATATTTTTATGGTTTATTTAACTTTATTTTATGCGCATTGGTGTGAAGGTGTCAGATCCCCTGGAACTGGATCTTCAGACAGTTGTGAGCTGCCATGTGGGTGCTGGGAATTGAACCTGGGTCCTCTGGAAGAGCAGTCAGTGCTCTTAACTGCTGAGCCATGTCTCCAGCCCTGAACACACTTCTTGAAGGCTCACTTGGTATTCGGGAGCGGTGAAAATTGCTACCACTAGCTCTTCAGTGGCAAGTGATGTGCAGACATTTTTTACTGGGAGCAGTGTTATACTGGTTTCCCTTGATACGCTGCAGGCCGTCTGGAAATGATACTGTCTTAACCAGTGCTCCACTTTGTGTAATGCATTCCTTAGACCTGTAAGTCAGCCCGTCTCTCTTCCAATTTAAGTGAAAACTGGCAAATTTCAGAGAGAGCATATGTATCAACAAAATAGGCTCTGTTAAAGTAGCTTTTTTGTCTTCCACTCACTTATTTGGTAAAGTCATCATTAACCAAACACATTTAACTAAAGTCTCAGGACATCAACAGTTTAAAGACATTAAAGATAAAGTGGAAGCTGCAGAATTTCTACAAAGGACTGAGAATCTTTGGGCCACAGTCTGACTGGCAGGAGCGTGGGGGCTGCGAACTGGCTCTGCTTAGCAAAGGCTGTTTTGCTTAGTTGGGTGGTAATTACCTGTGTTGGCTTCAGGGAATGCTGATGCGGTTCAGGCTGTGCTCCTGAGCCCAGGCTTCGCTGTGTATGTGTGCTGAGCTGTGCTGAAGAATGTGTGGATATTTTGTTGTTAATTTAATTTTTTACTGTGAGTGCAGGTAGCATCTGAAAAGCATTATTCTGATGGGAATGCAGCTTAGAACTCTTGAGTCAATAGGAATGTTCCACCTTACCTCACGAGTGGGTATGCTTGCCTGTGTCCTACCCACAGGGCCTTCTCTAGAATCCTAGTTCCTGACTCATTGCCTGACGTTTGTAGGGTGCTTGGTCAGTGTGTTTGTGTGTGTATCTGTTCCAGCCTAGCCTGATTCTGGGTTGGTGAGGCTGCATGAACTTCTGATCGCACTATCTCTACTTCCCGGCTGCCGGGGTTATAGGTTTTGCCACTCCATGGGGGCTGGATTTTGTTTTTCAGGAGATGGAAGCTAGGGCCACATCCATGGTGTTTGAAGCCCTCCACCCTAGAGTTACACCCCAGTCCAGCTTTCTCTTTCTTGAGTAATCTCTTTCCTTTTTTTTTTTTTTTAAATTTCTTCATTGATTGCCTTTCTCATATCAAGGTGACAGTAATATGAAATGTAAACCCCAAACCATGTCACATGGAGTTATTATTTTTCATTTAATATGTTTGTTAACAGTGCCTTGCTGTGTAGCTTTGTCTGGCCTGGAACTCACCTTGTCGATCAGCCTGCCTCTGCTTCCCAAGTGTTTGGGATTAAAGGGATACATCACCATGCTCAGCCCTCATTTAGTGTTTTTATTGAGCTCGTGCCTGTGTGTAGAAACAGGTGCCCTGGAAGTTTTTAGATGCAGAAGGCATGGTTGGTGTCTTTAGGGAACTCTCAGCGGCACTAGTAGGGAGGTAGTGTACCAGAGAGGACAGACAGAGTGATGCTCTCCAGACAGTAGCAGGCAGTGAGAGGGAGGCTTACAGTCCTTAGGGAAGGAGATGAGGTTTCAGTGTCCTGGTTTGGGGACTTACCACTGCCCCATGAGGGAAACCTTTCTCTGTAGGGTTTTTCCTCTAATTCTGTCATTAGCACTTACAATAAATTTAAAATATTTGAATACTTTGTCAGTTTGAAACTTGTTACTTTTGTGGCAGTGATAGTAGTTAGCACTCCTCACACTTCCCTTTGGTCTCAGCACTTCCCTGTTAGTCCTCTCCTGCTTACAGTTGTACTAGTTCGGTGCTATTATCATCCCCCTTTGTTATTGGTGTTGAAGTAGAAATAAAGATTTTACAGTTACTTCCCTTAAGCATTAATTGAATTGATGTTTGCCACAGTTTATTTTTGTATTCAAAGAGCCAATATTGATCTTAGATCATGTTCCTAGAGGTCTGAGTTTACTACCCTCCGTGCCCTTGGTCTCAGAGGTGTGAGCTCTCTGAAATGAGTCTGACGTCTGAAAGCAAAGTCACAACTGGATTTCTGTGAACAGCCAAAATATTGCTACTTTACAATGTATTGGAAATTTATAAACTCCCTCTTCCTCTGTTTTATGTTTTCATATATATGTAACTTAGGTCTTTAGCCTCACTGCCTGTTTTTCGATTTTTGTTGTTGAGATATTTAAGAAGTTTTGTATTTTTTCTTATTTCTTTATATCATATTCTTAGTTCTCTTTTAATAACCCTAATGAAGAAAGGTAAAATTCTTTTTAATCCTCCTTTTTTCCCCTTGCCCGTCTCCATCCCTCAATTTTTGCCATTTTTATGTACAATAGCATACACATTGTGTTCTTATGTCTGCTTCTATTTACCACTTTGACTCGTGAGCGGAGGCTGTCATTGGTTCTCTGCTGTTACATTTGGGGAACCCAGTTTGTTACTGGCTTTTGTTTGTTTGTTTGCTTGTTTTAGAGTTTCTCTGTAGCTTTGGAGCCTGTCTTTGAACTAGCTCTTATAGACCAGGCTGGCCTCCAACTCACAGAGATCCACCTGCCTCTTCCTCCCGAGTGCTGGGATTAAAAATTGTACCACCACCGCCCGGCTCTGTTATTGGCTTTTATATAGTGGTACAGCCTGTAGTTTGTTGTTTATCAGTCTTATCTTTGTCTGATTTTGCCTTTTTAAAAAGATTTATTTATTATGTATACAGTGTTCTGCCTGCATATATGTCTGCACCAGACCTCATTACAGATGGTTGTGAGCCACCATATGGTTGCTGGGAATTGAACTCAGGACCTCTGGAAGAGCAGTCACTGCTCCTTACCTCTGAGCCCTCCCTCCAGCCCCTCTTTTTTTGTCTTAACTTTTTGCTTAATTTATGTAATGATCATTCAGATATTTGGGTTCTTTTCCTAGTCATCCCTTGGTTGATGAAAACTCATTCTCTAGTACAGATTGAGCTTTCCAATTCTAAAAATTCAAAATATGAAACATTCCAATATCCAAAACTTTACACACAATGCCATAGAGGAACATTTCTTACCTGGCCTCATGTAGCCAGGCTTATACAAAAATTTTGGCAACTAAAAACTGCTTTCTTCCTGGACTGGGTGGCGCACACCTTTAATCCCAGCACTCGGGAGGCAGAGGCAGGTGAATCTCTGTGAGTTGGAGGCCAGCCTGGTCTACACAGTGAGTTCCAGGACAGCCGGGGCTTCATACAGAGAAATCCTTACTACAGAAAACAAAACAAACCACACTACCTTCTTATCTTCAGCTATGTGTATAAGAGATGCATGAAAGTGAATGACATTCCTGTCTAGACGCTGGCCCCTTTCCTTGGAAATCTCATTGTATTTATGTAAATATTAACACAAACAAACAAAAGCCAGTAAACTGAACTCTGACTACTTCTGGCTCCAGGCATTTCCAGTAGTTTATGGCCAGCCTGTTGTTTCTCAGTGAGGGATCATGAGAACAAAATAAAGATATTTTCTTACATTTTCAGGACTTCCTTTATATTGTTTTAGCTTAAAGGACAGCTTTAGCCAGGTTATAAAACTCCTGGCTTAATCTTCAGTGCCGTATCTTGTACAAATACTGCATCTTCTGCCACTAAATGGCACCGCAGGATGTTGGACCCTAACTTGAATTTTCTCTCATTATTAGTGATTTTTTCTTTTTGTTATATGCCCAATAGATTCTCCATCTATCTCTGTTGTAGTAACTTTACTAGGATATGTTGCTATGGTTTGAACTCTGTTTTTCCTGATACATGTGTGGTTATAGATTTTTTTTCCCCACTGAGACAGGGTCTCACTATGTAGCTATGGCTGGCTTGAAACTCACTGTGTAGACCAGGCTGGCTTCAAGCTCACAGAGATCCACCTGCTTCTGCCTCCCGAGTTCTTGGATTAGAGACATGCGCCACTATACACGGCTGGATTCATATATTTTATTTCAAATTTATATCTTTAAATGTTTATCGCATTTTCTAGTTTTGGTTTTCTGCAAGCTCTCTTTGTATGCCTTTTTAAAATCATTTTCTACTTAATTATATTTAATTCTTTTTTTTTTTTTTTTTTTTTTACTATATTTGTGTGTGCATATATGTGTGTACCATAGTGGAGATCAGGAAACAGTTTGAAGGACTGGGTTCTCTCCTTTTACTGCATGGGTCCTGGGGATCAAACTCAGGCGTCTGTGTTGGTAGTTAGTGCCTTATTGTGCCATCTCCCAAGTCCTTTTCCTCTAATTCATTCTTGTTATTATTTGAGACAGAATCTCGGGTAGCCCAGGCTGGCTTTGGATTCTGTATGTGGATCTGAGAATGACTGAGGTCACAGATGTGTCCCATATCATCATCAGCTTTCCCCTTGGATTTTTTTTGTTTGTTTGTTTTGTTTTTTCGAGACAGGGTTTCTCTGTGGCTTTGGAGCCTGTCCTGGAACTAGCTCTTGTAGACCAGGCTGGTCTCGAACTCACAGAGATCCGCCTGTCTCTGCCTCCCGAGTGCTGGGATTAAAGGCGTGCGCCACCACCGCCCGGCTTCCCCTTGGATTTTGACACGTTCATTTGTTTATTTGTCTCTAAAGTCTGTTTTCTGCAAACTCTTTTCTTTGTGCTCCTTTATATTTCTTCTTCATTTCTGTGATTTAAATTTTCCCATGTCTTCACTGAACCCTGCCAGCCCGTATTTCCCTTACTCCTGTAACCTGGACGCTCTCCCTTGAGTTCTCGTTTGCTGCTGCTGTTGTCTTATTTATAGCAGTAGTTTCTTTCATAGATTCCTTGCAAATATATGTAAGAATATTTAGTTACAAGTTTTACTTTCTCCATTATAATTATCCTAATGAATATTCTTTGATAGTTCTATTTTGTTGTGTATATCTATAGTATAGATCAGTGCTTTGATGGGTACCTTTTTTATTCCATATAACACAATTGCTTAGATTTTCTGGAGTTGCTGTTATAGGTTTGGATGAGGCCAGATAGATTTCTTCATGTTGCGTGTACAGCACCTGGATGTGCTTGTCTGTCCTGCCGTGAGGCTTATTTCCTCATAGTCGATTGAGTCAGGGAAGCCTTACGTGGCCAGTTCTGGACTTTACAGCTGCCGCTGGAGGGACATAACCCCGCAGAAGAGAGCCAGCCCCTTCCTCAGGAAGTGCATTGCCACTGTTGATCTCTTTCATATTTTATATTCATTGGTGTTTTGTCTGCATATATGTCTGTGAGGATGTCAGAAGCCCTGAACTGGAATTATAGATAGGTGTGAGCTGCCATGTGGGTGCTGGGAATTGAACCCAGGTCCTCTGAAGAGGAGCCAGTTTCCTTAACCACTAAACCATCCCTTCAGCTTGCTTCTGTAGCAAGAGCTGTGACCAGTTTCCCAAGCCCTGTGTCATATCACCAACCTGTTGAGTCTGTCCTGCTATCTGTGCAGTCATTAGTATAACATATTATTTCTCTTTCTTTCTTTTATATGCATTCATGCCTGCATATGTGTGTGGCAGATTCCCAGAAACTGGGGTATAGATGGTTGTGAGCCACCGTTTGGGTACTGTGAATCGAATCTGGGTGGTCTAGAGCAGGCGCCAGTGCTCTGGAGTCCTGAGCCATCCCTCCATGCCCTTATTTCTTTTATAAGTCTAGTTGACTGACATCCAGAGCATTAAAACCTAGTGATTTCTCACAGGACGTGGTGGCACACACCTTTGATCCCCGCACTCAGGAGGCAGAGGCAGGGAGATCTCTGTGAGTTTGGAGCAGCCTGATGTACAGTGTGAGTTCCAGGACAGCCAGGGCTGTTAGAGAAGCCTTGTCTCCAAGAACAAGCAAGCAAACAACAACAAACTCTTCACTGTTTGTTTTTATTTTAATTTTAAATAATTTATTCTTTGTTCAACTTAAAGCATATATAATGTATTTAATAATATATAATGTATTTAATAATATATAATGTATTTAATCCCACTTGTCCCCGTCACCCTCTCTTATTCTTCTGAATCACATCTTTCTCCCGTCTCCTTTTTACTGTCATGTCTTCTTTTTTTGAAGTGACTTATTTGTGTTAATAAGGGTTGTTTGCCTGGGCACAGGTGTGGGTTTATTAACTGAAGCATTGGCACCTTACCAGTGGCTTTCCATTGAAGTCATTAGCTGTCAGCCTAGCTAAGAGTGGGGCTTCATAACCGCTCTGCGACACAGCGCCGAGTGCGGACAGGCTTGAGTTCCTTAGTGCAGTGGCCATACCGCACACAGAGCAGCATCCACGGCACATACCGCACACAGAGCAGCATCCACGGCGCATACCGCACAAGAGCAGCATCCACGGCGCATACCGCACACAGAGCAGCATCCACGGCACATACCGCACACAGAGCAGCATCCACGGCACATACCGCACACAGAGCAGCATCCACGGCACATACCGCACACAGAGCAGTTTCCACGGCACATACCTCACGCAGAGCAGTATCTACAGCAGTCTCCCTCATCTCCGGCTCTTCCCTGCTCTCCAGTGCTTTCTGTGATGTCCCCGAGAGTGAGGTGATGTAGATGTCCTGTTAGGGCTGAGCACTCTAAGTTCTGAGTCTCTGTACTAACTACAGAAAGGAGCTTCTCTGACCAAGGTCGAGAGCAGCATGGACCTGTGTGCATAAGCGTAAATATTTAGCAGGCAGTTTGACAACTTTTAGCAAAATAGTAATAATTTCCACTCTAAGGCTGAGAGTCTCCCGTGCCATTGGATTTGATCGGGTTTACAATATCAGGCCTGAATTTCTTCCTCTGGAACAGGCCTCAAATCTAAGCCGACAGTGGTTGTTGATCATCCTAACAGTCTCGTCACTATCACATCTGCAAACTGGCTCCAGCCGTGGGTAAGACTGCTGATGTGTTCATGCCCCCCCCCCAACCTGCGTAGCACTTGCTGATATGAAAACTAGGCATAGGGAAAAGCTTTCAGTTAGTACAGCTTATTTCTGTGTTCTGCAGCCACTGCAATGGTGTCCTCCTCAGTGTGGTCTTACCATTTCCAGTTATGGTGGACACCCAAAAGCCATAGCAACACCCTGTATTCTTTGGGGGAGCCTCTGGAGCCTCTCTGACATACTGGGAGGTGTTTCATGCCTGGTTCTGGGATTTTTGTTTAATAATGAGTGGTTTCTAGAAGGAACATTATCTACCCATACAGAATACCTTCAAACTCCTTTTTAAAAAAATTCTATTTTTAAAATTAGTTTCTAAAGTAGTGGCTTTCCATACAGCTTTTAAAATTACATTGTTAGTGTTTTGGGGTTTTTTCACTTTCTTTCTCTCTTTCTGTTTGTTCTTTTTGTTTTGTTGTAGGTTTTTTTGTTTTTATTTTTCGTTTTTGAAGTAGGATCTACTATATCTCTTGGTAGCCTGGAACTTATTCTATAGTCCAGCCTCACCTCAAGCTCAGAGACCCTCCTACCTCTGTCTCCCAATTTTTCTGGGATTCAAGGTGTGTGTCATCATTATGGGCCTCCTTAGGGGTTTTTGTTTAGTTTAGTTTTGATTTTGACGTAGAGTCTTGATTTATATATCCCTTGGTTGGCTTGTTACTTGCTGTGTAGCCCAGATAGCCTCAAACCTGAACCCTCTGAAACTGTGAGCAAGCCCCCAATTAAATGCTTTGTTTTACAAGTTGCCCTGGTCATGATGTCTCTCTACAGCAACAGAACACTGATGGAGGCGCCAGTGTGGTTCCTTAGTCATCACTCACACAGGGAAACTCCAGCATCAGCTCTCACTCACCTCCCTCTTCTCTGCAGCCACTGGTCCATGCTGTATCTCTAAGGGCTTCTCTATATGGAACACTTCATAAATGGATCGGTGACATGTGATCCTTTTCATCTAGCTTTTTATACTTAACACAATGTTCCCGTAGCCACCTGCATGATGACATGTGTCAGTCCTTATGCCTCTGTATACCTGAATAGTGTTTTATTATACAGATGGGCCACTTTCTTTTTATGTATTTATCAGGTGATGAATGTGTGACTTGCTTCCGTGGTTTGGTTACTCCCAATAATGCTCCTGTGAACCTTCGTGTGCAGGTTTTGTATTGACATATGCTTTCAGTTCTCTTGGACCTAGGAGTCAAATTTCTGGATCATATGATAGTTATATGTTTAACTTTTAAGGGACTGACAAACTATTTTTCATTAGCTCCATCATTGTCTGTTTTCATCAGCAATGCGGAGTATAAATTTCTTTTCTCCTTGCTTATACTTATTTTCTGGAGTTCTATTGTTTGTTTTGGTTTTAATTCTCACCCTTCAGGTGGATGTGAAGTGGAGTCTCCCTGTGGTTTAGAGTTGCATTTCTTATTGGCTAATGATATTTCCATGTACTGGTGACCACTGCGTTTCTCCTCTGGAGAAATCTCCCTTCCTAGCTCCTGTCCATTTTTTAAGTTAGATTGCTTATCTTTTGTAGGTAAAGTCATGGTATAGTGTGGGTTTTGTTGAGGTGGTGTGGTGCAGAGTGGAGCCAGGGGTCCCACGGGTAAGTCTGGGCACACCCTCGAAAGAAGCTGATGTTTACCGTGAGACTGGCCATTCTCTTGAAGGATCAATTTGATACCTGAGGCTGGGTCCACCCAGTGTCCTCACACATTGCTGTTTGCTGAGGTGATCACTGTTGCCGTCTGTCCTGAGGTAGCACAGGAAGGGTGGAGAGATGGCCTGCACAGTGCCCTTTAGATCTTTGGCCTCCAAAATGTTGAACATTTTCTTTATAAAGCTAGCCTGCACCTGGCATTTTGTTATATTAGCGGAAAACTGACTAATACAAGTTATAAAAATTTTTGGGCCAGGTGTAGTGACACATGCCTTTAATCCTAGCACATGGGAGGCAGAAACCGACAGATCTGTGAGCCAGCCTGATCTACATAGTAAGTTCCAGGCCAGACTATACAATAAAATGCTGGCTCAGTAATAATAATAATAATAATAATTTGGATATTTTACTTTTTATATTGCTTTATTGTGTTTTTAGTATTGTGACCCAATCCAGGGTCATGAAAACGTATACAATTTTTTTTGTGTGTGTAAAGAATTTAGCTTTTATATTTAGTTTTGTGATCCATTTTGAGTTAATTTTTCTCATATTTTTGGTTGTGAGCCTAGCCTTTAGTGGCTGAGCCATCTCTCCAGCCCTTGAGTTAATTTTTCTATATGTACTGAGGAAAGGGAACTTTATTACTGTCTATCATCTTGACTGTATGTGTGTGGTATGCATGCATGTGTCTATACTGTGTGTCTTGACTGTTCCCACGCGGGCATGTGGGGTGCTCATTCAGGTCAGAGGTTGACTCCAGGTGTCTGCGTGGTTGTTGTTACTGCGTTAGAGTCAGCTGTTGAACTGGAACCCAATGACGTAATGAGTCCTGATGATGGAGAGATCTGACGCTTAGAAAAGGAATCCCACGCTCGCTCAGAACTAAGAATTTACTAAAGGGTAATCAGGATTCTCTGCTTGAATGATGGAGGCAGATGTGATCCAAAACAAAACCAGCGGGGGCCCAGGAGATGCAGGGGTGGGTGGTAAATGCACTTCTGCATCCAGGTAAATAGTCTATGAGGCCACGCCCCAGAAGGCGGGTAGTTCTTAGTTGTGAATCTTCCCGCAGCATTTCCCTTGTTTATTTAAATAAGAGAATTTTAAACCTACTACAAAATTATATACAATAAGAACAAATATCCTATTCTAACTAGCTTAAGTCTTGTATAATAAATAAGTTGGCCAAATCATGAGAGGAAAATAACTATATTTATCTAGTCTTCAACCCCATTGAAGATCCGAGAAGGGAAATAATGTTACCTGAGTAATTAGGAAGTGCAATCAAACAACTTCCAAAACATGCAACAAATCACAGAGACAACTGGCTACCTGGGCAATCACCCAAAGTCACATTGATAACGTTGAAACAACCAACTTTGGCTAAATTCTAGAATAACTGACAGATTACTTTTAAAGGCAAGAAAATTTTCAAAACCGTCTTACCATGTCTTGGCAGGATTTGACAGTCCTCCTTATACATTTCTGAATACTATGTATTTTGTCAGTGGTTGAGGTATGGGCAGTTCCTTGCCCAAAGGCCGGTTTAGCCAAGAAGAAGACAAACTCCAAGTGGAGTGTCTTTGGTGCTCAACAGTCTCTCGGGAATAGATCAGTGTAGCCAGGAGCAATTCACTACCACAGAACTCTAAGTTAAATTAAATGCCATTTTCTACTGCTCTTTGAAGAGGTTGAAGATTATCTATACAAAATATAATCTCTATGTATCTAAAGAACCTGATTAGCCTAAATATAAATATGACAAATATAGACTATTGATCTATAATTCTTAATACCTATCTAACGTAAAGACTAAGACAATAAACAACTGTGCAATGAATGAGGACAATAGTCTCCAAATGTAGACAGTGTATAAATATCTTGATCAGAGGTAGAAATGTACATTGCAATACGGTAAATATACATATCAATATATATATCGATACATAAAAATGTTTTAAACAGAGGTAGAAGCATGTATGCATACAATAGTCAATATAATTTAACTTTGTATCCATATACAAGAATCTATACCAATGTAATTGTCTGTAAACAATAACTCACAAATACCAATCTATTATCCCATCATCCAGTTTTCCCTCTTTTTTTCCCTGAGCTTATAAAATTCCTCCCCCAACCATCAACCATATACCAATTATATCAACCCTCAAATGATATCCCTAAGCCTGAGGACAAATTTTGCTGGGAGAGGGGACGTAATTACTTCCAGCTGTCATGGTGGCGACATTCTTTCTAGGGGATCCTGTGAAAGTAAATGATGGTTAAATTTCAAGATTAATGTCTGGTAAGATTGCAAATAGTCTCTGAGTACTTTGTGGAGGTCTGGCCATAATGTTGTAAAAGATTTGCACCATTTCAGCTAGATGGTTGGAACCATCTTGAGCAGCTGGTACCCAAAACAGGTCTTGTAGTAGCGCTATCAGTATCATGACGTCATATCAACCAGGTGGAGTTGTTGTTATGGGGCCCCATCTTCTTCCTGGAAACTTCAAAGATTACTACAGGAAAATTCATTGTTCATTGTGGAAAACTTAAACATTATTTATATAGACATATACACACATATATATTCAATGAAATATATGATAGAGACAAAAGTAGATGCGAAGAAAAGCAAAGATGTTTTCTAAATTCTTTTCTCTTTCTGTCCCATATCATGGCTCCTGACATGAGACAGAAACTGGGTTTTCCTCTTAATAACAGGCTTGGAATTAGAGAGGGACCGAGCCAGAGTCCAACTCCAAAACCAGCTCTATAGATTTATGAATATAAATATGCACACACACACATATATAAACATATTTTGAATATTTTTACTTATGGAACTATTCGATGTTCTTGCTGATCCTTATTGGGTAGTAATTTTTTTCATCTCTCAGTATTCAAACATCCAGGGTCCCTTGAATTTTTTGAAGATGAGTGTTTTCCTGCAGAGATAAGAACAGAACCCTGCCCCGATCCTATATGTTTTTCTTACCACCTGTATGATTATCATCATTGTGGATGAGCTGTCATTTCTCCTTTCCAAGAGGTTTCTCCTCTTCAAACTGAACCTTTATTAATTTTGATGGTATCCACGAATTTTCTTCTCCCCTACCCCAACAGAGCACATCTCCTGGCTTCCGTTGCGAGGTCAGCACATCCTTGAAATAAACTGGTTGATTTAATTCGGCAGGCTTTTTCATTATCCAATGTCTTTCTGCTGCTGTTGTCCCTTTCTCATTAGCATTAAGAAAATTCAGGGTTAATAAAGCATTATGTAGTCTATTTCTGGGGGCATTTTCCACCCCTTTCTGTTTGTTTAACATATCCTTTATAGTTTGATTTGATCTTTCTATAACTGCTTGACCTGTAGGGTTGTGTAGTATACCTGTAACATGCTTAATATTATAATAAGCAAAAAAGTTTCATTTTCTTAGAAACATATACTGGACCATTATCTGTCTTTATTTGTGCAGGTATACCCATGATGGCCATAACTTCTAATAAATGTGTGATTACTAGATCAGCCTTCTCTGAGCTTAAAGCACTTGCCCATTGAAATAATAATAAGTGTCAATGGTGTGGTGTACATATTTCAATTTTCCAAATTCTGCAAAGTGGAACACATCCATCTGCCAGATTTCATTTCTTTGAGTACTATTTGGGTTAGTCCCTGCAGTTAGCAGTGTTTGGTTATAGAGAGAGCAAGTAGGGCATCTTTTTATAATCTTAGCTTGTTGTCATTTAAGAGAAAACTCTTTCTTTAAACCTGTGACTCGCCGCATCCGCCAGCGGAAGAGACGACCACAACAGGATTCTTCTCGGAATGCACTTTATTGGGACACACAGTCTTGAGGATAGGAAAAGCAGAAGGACCCTGATCCCAGGCGCGGCTCGCTTATAAGCAGTGCCAAACAAAGCCCTGAGCTGTCATCGCCTGATAGGCTCAGGCCAAATTGGCGCGATCGTGTGATGACCGGATTGGTCGATTCATACGATGCCCTATACAAATGCACGCATGCGCAGAAGTTGTCAGGAGAGAAATGGCAAATGGTGCTTTGGTTCCGAGCCAGCGAGCTCACAGCACGGCGGCGCCAAGGCGCCTTACATAAACCTTTGCTACTGATACGATGCTTTTATGAAATTCTGAGGCCTGAAACACACTTCCAATCAATAATTGATCAATTTCTGCATTGTGCTAGAGGACCTGGCAGACCCATATGGGATCGGATGTGTGTTATGTACATAGAAAAAAGCCTATTCCTGATTATGTCTTGTACTTGTATGAACAATGAAGTCAGTCCTATATCATCTGGTATAAATTCAGCAGTTTCAATATGCAAGATAACTCTTTCTGCATATTGTGAATCAGTAACTATATTAAGAGATTCTTTAAAATTCCTTAGCACCATGAGAATGGCATATAATTCTGCCTTCTGGACAGAAGTATAAGGACTTTGTTCCACCTTACTCAATTATCTGATTTGTAACCTGCCTTCCCTGATTTGTTTGCATCACTATAAAATGTATGGTGTCGGGGACCGTCGCCCCAACACAGAAACTGATGTTTTTCCCCAAAATGTGTCCCAGGAGACACGAGCAAGAAACAGGCTTTCACACCATTACCGTTCAAAGGCCGCTTAGGACTTTTTTTCCTTCCAGCGTGACCTTGCGTTTTATTCTCTATCTCCCAAACCATCCCTGCTCTGAATGCTCCCTCCCTCTTGAGGAATTTTTCTATTCATATTCCTTTTTCCGGGGCACCTCCCCCAGCACACACACACCTGCATTCCTTCACCCACTTTGGAGATAGCAACTTCTCATCGAGCAATCTACAAATGAAAAGGAAGGCTGGAGCAAAACCCTCATCTATTGTCTTTCTAAATTGTTAGC
>JAQHUG010000006.1:16424321-16447062 GCA_028555095.1 Dicrostonyx torquatus
CCTGCTCTGAATGCTCCCTCCCTCTTGAGGAATTTTTCTATTCATATTCCTTTTTCCGGGGCACCTCCCCCAGCACACACACACCTGCATTCCTTCACCCACTTTGGAGATAGCAACCTCTCATTGAGCAATCTACAAATGAAAAGGAAGGCTGGAGCAAAACCCTCATCTATTGTCTTTCTAAATTGTTAGCTTTCAGCTACGAAGCTGCATGGCGTCCTCAGGCTGGCGGATATCAGCCCACAGTATGGGCTCCATTTATTGGAGCATCACGTACAATCCGAGGAAGAAGCCAAAAAGTTCTCTTTATAAGATTAAGTCTACTGCTTTTGGGAAAGTTGCTATTAATTTCTCCCCCAAAATTAGCACAAGCTCTTTGCCATGGTTCATTGACTTCCCATAACTTTTTTATTTCATCAGTAGTGAAAGGTACTATAATTTCTGCTGGGTCTATACCTGCTAGTTGACAAAGTCTCAGTTTACCTTTTATAATTAATTCAGAGACTTTTTCCACATAAGTTTTTAAATTTTTACTTGGTTTATATGGTAAAAAAGATCCATTCTAAAATAATATCTTCTCTCTGCATTAAAATTCCTGTAGGAGAAATTCTGGAAGGCAATATGACTAGAATACAACTAAGATTTGGATTTACCCTATCCACATGTGCCTCCTGTAATTTTTCCTCAACCATTGTCAGTTCCTTTTCCACTTCAACTGTTAATTCTCTGGGACTATTCAAGTCTTTATCACCATCTAACGTTTTGTTTAAATGAATTATTAGATCAGGTGTTATCCCAACAGCCGGTCGTAGACTGGCAATGTCTCCTAACAATCTTTGAAAGTCATTAAGAGTCTGTAACCGGTCTCTCCTAATTTGTGCCTTTTGTGTTCTAATTTTCTGTAAACCTATTCTGTAACCTAGGTAATTAACAGAATCTCCTCTTTGAATCTTTTCAGGAGCAATTTGTAATCCCCATTTAGGCAAGACTTTCTTCCTCAAACAACCTTTCTAAAGTGTCTATATTTGAATCAGATAACAAAATGTCATCCATGTAATGGTAGATTATAGATTTAGGAAATTGCTTACGTATTATTTCCAATGGCTGACTCACAAAGTATTGACACATGGTGGGGCTATTGAGCATCTCCTGTGGGAGGATGGTCCACTGGTATCTCCTAGTAGGCTGAGAATTATTGTAAGTAGGCACTGTGAAGGCAAATTTTTCTCTTTTTTTTATAAAGGCATAGTGAAGAAGCAATCCTTCAAATCAATAACTATGAGAGGCCATCCCTTTGGTAACAGAGAAGGCAGAGGAATTACAGACTGTAGGAGACCCACAGGTTGGATTACCTTGTTGACAGCTCTTAGATCTGTCACCATTCTCCATTTACCAGATTTCCTTTTTACAACAAACACAGGAGAATTCCAAGTGCTAGTTGATTCCTCAATTTGTCAAGTATCTAATTGCTCCTGTACCAATCATTCTAAAGCCTACAATTTATCTTCAGCTAGAGGCCATTGCTTAACTCATTGGCTTCTAGGTTAGCCATTTTATAGGTAGGGCAGTTGGTACCTTTAAAGGGTTGTTAGTTGCTTTATGTTCTTGTACAGCCTGAATGGCTGCTGACCTTTGTGCATATTGTACCTTATTACATCCTTCCCAGAACTATGAGTTCCTGGGACTGCAGGAATGTTAATCTGGGTATTCCATTGCTTTAGCAGGTCACGGCCCCATAAATTTATTGCAATATCAGCCACATATGGCCTTAGCTTTCCTCTTTGCCCTTCTGGCCCAATACAGTCAACCCATCTTGTGCTTTGTTTAACTCTAGATATGGTTCCAAATCCTAGTAATTGAACATCTGCCTCTGTTTCCGAGTCGCGACTGGAATAGATGCAATGGTGTCACTCCAGGTTCAGTGGTAAAATCCGCCCTGATACTTGTTTAAAAACTGGGGGAAAATGAGTTGCTCAACAGATTAGATGTAGTTAAATCAATTCCATACACAGAGGAAGAAAACCCAGAGTCCAGGCGCAGAGAACAAAAACCCAGAAGCTGTAAATCAGCTCACCGTCCCGCGACAAATGGCGGGACAAATCGTCCTGGGCCAGTTGTGCTTCTGCCGCTGCTTAAGCACTGGAAAAGCTGCTGTGGCGGGGATTTCAACCAGCGCTTCTGTTTGTGCCGCCGGGTCGTTCCAGGGAGTTTTCATCCGCATTGTGCTCCAGCTCTCATGCTGCAAACTCCATTGCGATGGGTATTTTATATATATGAAAAATCAGCTGACTGTAGGGAAATGATTGATTTTGGGTTCTCAGTTATGCCCTGTGGTTCTGCACTTAGTCTGGATGCTGTAGCTCTGTAGTTAAGTTTGGAATGTTAAATTGGTTTTGTTGTTTTGGTTTGGTTTGGGTTTTGAAAAAGGGTCTTACTATTATGGGGTATCCACCAAAGAAGATTGCTTGAACACGGGTTAAAGCTAGCAGAAAGTCTTTGTTAGCTGGCCATTGTAGCACTGAGCCTTTCTCAGGGTGAGCTTTGAAGCCCAAAAACCGTTATCTTAGGTTTATACACTTCAGTTAACAAGAACAGTTAGCCAGAGGTGGAGCTACAGATGCAACTCCTTGAGTTTACTTACACATTAGCGTTGGAGCTCTCAACAGTTAAAATGACTAGTTAGTCACAGCTGTGAACAGTGCTCTAGGGACGAGTAGAGGATCTGTGAGTGTTTCATAGACTTGGTGCTGTCGAAAGGAATGACTTCCTTGAAACAGTGACTCTGAGACTCTTGGCTGGACTCTTGTCACAGACTATATTGGTGAGATAGAACGTAGTGATATTTTGTTTGTTTTCTAACAAATAAAGATGGTCTGAAGATAAGAGTACAGAGCTAATCCACTAGAGGCCAGGCAGTAGTGGTGCACACCTTTAATCCCAGGACTGGGAGACGGAGGCAGAAGGATCCCTGTTAGTTCAAGGTCACTGGGCTATACAGATTAGAAACAGCTCACACAAAGGTGATCCTAGCACTAGGGAGGTGGAGACAGGAGCGATGTGACTGGACAGAGAAGAATAAAAGGCGGGAGGAGACAGAAGCTCAGAGCCGGCTGAGGACAGGATCGCCCCTTCGGTCTGAGCATAGCTAGAAGTAAAAGGTCTCTCTAGCGACTTGCCCTGCTTGTCTGATCCTTCGGGTTTTATCTATTAAGGCCAATTAGAATCTATGCTACAATAGAATTTGTGTGAAATAAGAAAGAGTAAGTAGATGCTGGCCTGTGGCAGCCAGGAGGAAGGGTGTGCACAGGTGGGAAGGTTTGTGTTGGCCTTCAAGGGAGACCAGACTGGCTGCACTGTGGAGGAGGCCAACTGGAGGGACAGCAGTGGGAAGCTGAGGAAGTTTGGAGATTTCTCTAGAAGGATTTTCAGGGAATGGTGAATTCCCTTGTGATTCTGTACTCTGCTCTGTGGGAAAGGTTAGAGAAAGGAGAGGAGTGGAGGATACAGGACTACAAAGATCTGCTGTGTCCAGATGAAGTGGTAGCTGATGGAGGTGCAAACCAGTGAACTAACTGGGGAGTTTTCTAGGAGGGAAGTTGTCAGCACACAAAGGTTTGGACATGCAGGATGAGGTGGAGCGATGGGTAACAGGGATGCCCGTGAGGTTTCTAGCTGTGAGAATGGGGAAGTCCAGAGAAGGAGAAGTTGAGAGGAAGATTTTTTTAAAAAACTTGGTCAGAGCATAGACAAACACTTGCAGTGGAGCAGCGCACAGATGTGGGAGTGCACTTGGAACTCCAGAGGAGATCTGGGCCAGTTGGGGAAGTCTGGGGACTTGTCAATGGAGCTGGGTCAGAGCATCGAGGGCAGTGGTTCTCAACCATTCTAATGCTGTGACCCTTAGCACAGTTCCTCATGTTATGTTGACCCCAATCATAAACTTCTTTTCCTAGCTACTTCATAACTGTAATTTTGCTACTGTTATGTATGGTAATGTAAATATTTGATATGCAGGATATCGGATATGTGACCCACAGGTTGAGAACCACTGACCTGGGGACATTTAAGTAGTAAGGGAAGACCATGTCTCAGATGTTCGCGCCTAGAGCAGCAGTAGACGGAATGAGAGTACAGGGCCACAGTCCGCAGTGTGTGTGTGTGTGGGGGAGGGGGCTGACTGCATCTGCAGAGTTTCTGACTGCTTTCATTGCATTTGGTGAGAAGAGTTTGATTGGAGTGTATTGGAGATGAGCGAGGAGCGGGGAGGGATGGAGTGGCTGTGAAGGTCATTTACTTATACTGGGATACTGTCCTTGAAGGAGGAAGGCTCACTGAGATAGTACCTGTCAGTGCTGGTGCCTGGAGAGCAGGTAAGTGTTGGGCCTTGGTGGCAGAGACAGCTGCCTGGAGCTTTGTCATGTGGTCCTGCTCCAAAGTGCAAGGTGATAAGGCTTCCTCTCCCAGCACCCTGCCCTCCTCAGAGCCCCCCTTACTCTGTCCCCTTTCCAGTCCCCACCATCACCTGCTTTCCCAACCGCTTTGGCGTCTTCTCTGTAACTGTGGCTCCAACTGTCGGGCTGCACAGAGGGCCAGGACTCTGTACCCACATTAAGCATCCTCTGCTGACAAAAAAGTAATGACCTTGTAAGTTTGTGTGAGCGTTTCCTTGATATGTGTAGCTCCTTTTTAAAGAAAGCTTTTAGGGCTGGAAAGATGGCTCAGCACTTAAGAGCACTGGCTGTTCTTCCAGAGGACTAGGGTTCAGCCCCCACCATCCACATGGTGATTCATAACTGTAACTCAGTCCTCTAGGCCCTCAGACATACATGTGGTACATAGACATACAGCGAAAACACCCACACACATTAAAAAAAGAAACAAAAATTTAAATTTTTTTCCTTTTTCTTTTCCTTTTTTGGTTTTTCAAGACAGGGTTTCTCTGTGTGGTCCTCACTGTTCTCGAACTCACTCTGTAGACCAGGCTGTCCTTGAACTCATCATCCGCCTGTGCCTCCTAAGTGCTGTGCAGGAATGCGACGACACCACCACCTGGCTTAAAAGATTGTTTAAAAGCCTTGTAGACTGAAGTTGGAGTAATGTGTGTGTGTGTGTATGTATGTGTGTGTCTGTGTGTGTCTGTGTGTGTGTCTGTGTGTGTGTCTGTGTGTGTGTGTCTGTGTGTGTCTCTGTGTGTGTCTCTGTGTGTGTCTCTGTGTGTGTCTGTGTTTCTCTTCTGCACTGGGAATCTCACCCAGGGCATTCAGGGTACCACTCTCCCACCAAGTTGTGTTCCTAGCCCTTGTTATGTGTACTTTCATTTAGTGAGAGAAGAACTACTATATACAGGTTTGTGCATGTGGCCATATGTTTTCATATGTGTGCAGGTATAAGTGTGTGCATATGGAAGCCAGAGGCCAGAGACCAGCACTGGGTATTTTCCTTGATTCCTCTTCACCTTATTTTTGACCCAGGGTCTCCTACTGAATTTGGAGTTTATTAGTTCAGCTAGACTGTCCAGCCAGTGAGCCCACAGATTTGCCTGCCTCTGAAGTTATGTATGTAGGCTTTGCTTTTTTTTCTTCCTTTGTTTGGTTTTTCGAGACAGGGTTTCTCTGTAGCTTTGGAGCCTGTCCTGGAACTAGCTCTTGTAGACCAGGCTGGTCTCGAACTCATAGAGATCCGCCTGCTTCCCAGCACTCAGGAGGCAGAGGTAGGCTTTGCTTTTAATGGGTGCTGGGAATCTATGTCAGGTCCTAATGCTTCTGCGGGAAGGCGTTTACCAACTGCCCTCTCCCCGGACCTACGTTATTTTTGGCATTAGAAAGAATGTTCATGCTTGTTAAGGGTGGGAGTAACTCCTCTGTACTATCTCTGTGCCCGGGTACTGCTCACCTGCCACTGATGCTCTTCCTGTCTCTTTAAAACTTGTCTGTGGTTCTTTCTTCTACCAGAGAGCCAAGGTTGGAAGACTGTGGCCCTTGCTCAAAATTCAGGTCACTGTTTTGTAAGTCCCCTCCGGCTGAGAAATGTTAACATCTGAACATCTGTAATCAATCTGATAATTGAAAACCACTTTAAAGTATAATTAATTAAATATGGTGTCTTTGCCCGAGAAGGATTTGCATTCTTCTCATTAGTAGAAGTAAATCACAGAGTCTAGTTGGGTCTAGTTATGTTTATATTTTGAGTTTTAAGATGTTAGGTAAGGCCGGGCGGTGGTGGCGCACGCCTTTAATCCCAGCACTCGGGAGGCAGAGGCAGGCAGATCTCTGTGAGTTCGAGACCAGCCTGGTCTACAAGAGCTAGTTCCAGCGCAGGCTCCAAAGCCAAAGAGAAACCCTGTCTCGAAAAACCAAAAAAAAAAAAAAAATGTTAGGTAAGCACCTGTGCAGTGTCCTCGGGCTTGCCGGCTCTGCTTCGTTCGTGAGATTCCCAGCCGAGTTTTGTCTTAGTCCCTCTTCGGCTGCTGTGACACAACACCCAGACCAAGACACCTGATAAGAGAAGTCAGCTGTGGGCTTGTGGTTCAGAGGTCAGAGTTCATGGTGCAGAGGAAAGGCATGGCAGCAGGACAGCTGAGCGCTCATGCCTTGTTCCACTAATTCTGTCAGCGCCTGAGGCTGCTCCGATCGCTGCAGGACTGTGAAACAGCAGGCATTTATCACTCAGAGTTGTGGAGACCGGAAGTTCAGGTAAAGGTTCAGCATGGCCAAACACTGCAGATGCTCCTCCCCACCCTGCTTCAGGGTCTCTTGTTGGCCAAGAACTCATCATTTCGGATAGACAGGCTGGCCAGCCACGCCCAGGAACCCTTTTTCCACCTCCCCAGCACGGGGTTTACAGGCATGCATCAGATTACCTGGTATTTTTGTGTGGCTTCCGGGGATCAAATTCAGGTTCATGCCCATGAGGCAAGCACTTTACTTACTAAGGCCTTTCCTCCTCATTCCTCCTCCTCACCTTCCTTCCTTCCTTCCTTCCTTTCTCTTTTTTTAAAAGATTTTTTTGTTTATTTTGTTTTTGGTTTTTGAGGCAGGGTCTCTAGCTGGCCTGGAACTCATTAGAGATCTACCTGCCTCTGGCTCCCAAGTGCTGGGATTTAAAGGTGTGTGCCACCACACCCTGCTTCCTTATTTTTTAAAAGAACAAGTGTAACTGGATTTAAGGTCTACCTGGATAATCAGGATAAACCCATTTTTTTTTAAAAAATTAATTAACATTTTAAAATTTAGTTTACATATTGACAACTGTTTCCCCTCCCTCCTCTTCCCTTCCTCGCCCCTCCCCATCCATGCCTTCTCTGTCTCCATTCAGAAAGGGGCAGGCCGCCCATGGGCTTGAGCTGAGCCCATCAAGTTGAGGTCGTACAGAACAGAACTCCCCTCCCTGCAGGCAGCCTGGGCAGAGTAATCCAGCATGGTCACCAGGGACAGGTCCTGATCGCACTGCTAGGAGCCTCACAGACCAAACTACACAAGTGTCACACACATGCAGAGGGTCTAAATCAGTTCCATGCATGCTCCCTAACTAGTTGGTCCAGAGTCTGCGTGCGCCCACGAGTCAGGCCTGCTGTCTCTGTATCTGTCCTCAAACATAACCTCGCCCCCCCCCCCCCATAATTCCTCCTCCCTTCAGGAGGACTCCTGGAGCTTGGCCTAGTGCCTGACTGGATCTCTGGATCAAGGCTCTCTGATGACAACTGTGGTAGTCACCAACCTGATTACAGTAGAAGGCCAGTTCAGGCACTCTCTCCACTAAGGCTAGGAGTCTTAGCTGGGGTCATTCTTATGGATTTCTGGAGTTTCCCTGGCACAGGGCTTCTCCATAACCCCAAAATGACTTCCATCAAGAGTCTCTTTTGTTACTCTCACCCTCTGACCTGCCCCCAACCCGCCTCCCACACCCAACCTGCTCAACCCACTCCCTCAAGTTCCTATCCCTCAACTTTCCCGCCCTCAGTTTACCTAGAAGATCTCTTCTATTTCCCCTTCTCAGGGAAATCCATGCGTTCCTCTTTGGGCCCTCTTTGTTTTCTAGCCTCTTTGGGGCTGTGCACTGTGGGCTGGTTCAGGATAAACCCGTCTTTAAACCCTTGACTTCGTCACACGTTAAGGCATAGAAGGTAGCATCTGCAGACTCCAGGAATTAACCTAGAGAGGAGCAAGAAGGGTAACTTCCTGGAGAACCTGTTCATATACTCACTGTGTACAGTTTCCAGGGCCACACGTCTTTGAGGTCCTGTGCATGTCCCAAGAACTGGATTTGCTCAGTGGTGTGCCTGTGCTGTGCTAGTGTCATGTGACCTCCTCATTCTCACTTGGCTGTCATGCAATACATTCTTCATCCTCTTAGAATTAGTCTTGAAATGATACATTTTTTTCTTGACCATAGAGTCTTCAATTCGTAGTTTGTTCTTTGCATTACTTTCTCTGGCATTGTTAGGAACTGTTAGTCTTGTGTTAAGACTTTTCTTTCATTGTTCAGCTAGGTGGGTAACTTAAGGGCAAATGACTGGTTCTTGTGAGAGAAGAAACTCACTGTGATGAGTGAGTGTGCCCAGCCTTTGGCAAGTGTTTACACTGGCTTCTTCTCACTGCTGAGACCAGTGCTGAGAACAGGCCGCACCAACTTGGTTATGTACTGAGCCGTGGGGAAGTGAAATGACATGCTCGGTGGTGGTAGAGTTCAAAGGGCTGGAGCTGGTCCTTGGATGAAGCCATTATCACCTAAGTACACAGCACACTTCAGCTTTAGGTAAATGGTTAGTAGTGGAATTACACGAGCAGTCTTTGCCTTGGTTTGAGGGGTCAATAGATCTGAGTTTGGTCGGATTTGTGATGCTTATTTATGCTGTTAGGGTTATTATGCTATTATTTATGCTATTATGCTGTAGGACTATTTTTTCTGACCCTTAGGTGTAAATAAGATTAATGTGACTTGCATGTCTTTTCGGGCTGTTTTAGACATGGAGAGACTATGGATGGAAGCTGTTCCATATAGGAAGATTTTGCAGTTTCCATTTAGTCCTGGCCTGGAGCTTGATGAGCAGATTAGGGTACGGAGTTCCATCTCCTCGGCCTCCCGGTGCTGGGTTTAAAGGTCTGCACCACGCTTTGCTCTATATTTGATCATATTCTTACTATGTTCTTTTCCTTTCCTATATTTCAAATTTTGGGAATGTGGCCAAAGCCTCAAACTGCATTAACCCCATCTGTGAATTTAGTTTCTTAGGCTCTCTTGGGTGTAGCTCGTGTGACGCTCACATTTCGCTCTTTAGTTTTAATGGGCTCCTCTAACCCATTTCTGGTTCAGAAATCCTCTGCTTCCTTACGCCCACCACCTTCATCTCTTCTCTCCTCGTGTGTCCTCTAGCTGTTGGCGTTCAGTAATCCATAAACTACATTGAGGATGTTCATGCTCCTCAGCCTCCCTTGGGCTCAGCCTTGCTGCTCTTCACCGTGTGCTGCTATAGGGCAAACGTCTCCTCTGTCAGAGCCAGTTCCTTCCTGTTTGCTCAGGAGTCTTCCTTTGTCATTAATCTCTTTGCTTTAATTTTTATAAAAAGACTTAAATTTCTAATGATAACTATGGGTCATTTATTGATGGAAACGGTTTTGAGATTTTTAAAAATTTTTTGACATTCATGTATTATTTATTGAGTTTTAAAAATATTTATTTTTATGTGCGTTGATATTTTACCTGTGTGTAAGGGTGTTGGATCCCCTGGAACTATAGTTACAGACAGTTGTGAGCTGCCATGTGTGTGCTGGGAATTGAACCCCGGTCCTCTGAAAGAGCAGTCAGTGTTCTTAACTGCTGAGTCATGTCTCCAGCCCTTGAGAGGGGTGTGTGTGTGTGTGTGTGTGTGTGTGTGTGTGTGTGTGTTGTCGTTCTGTGCACATAGAGTACACTTATTCACACCTGCATCACCTAAGCCCGTGGTTCTCAACCTTCCTAATGCTACGGCACTTTAAGGCAGTTCCTCCATGCTATGGTGACCCCAACCATAGAATTATTTTTGTTGCTACTTCATAGATGTGATTTTGCTGCTGTTGTGAGTCGTAATGTAAATATTTTTGGAGATAGAAGTTGCCAAAGTGGTTGCGACCCACAGGTTGAGAACCACTGACCTAAGCTGTATACAGCTTCCGTCACATATGTGACACATGATCGACTGAAGCCTCATCATACAAAACAAAACAGAACTGTACTCTTTTAAAGCTTTGTGCATGTTCCTGCCTGCTTACCTGTGTATGCACCCGTGTGTACAAGCGCCTGAGGAAGCCAGAAGAGGAAGCCAGATCCCGAAACTGGAGGTACAAATGGCTGTGACCTGCCTGGCACAGGACCTGGGAGTTAAACTTAGGTCCTCTGCAAGAGCCTGCTCTCTAGCCCCATAATATACTCTTAAAAGAATTGAGGAGGGTCGAGACAGGAGCACGTGGGCACTTCCAGTCCTGTGCTCACGACCAGGAACACAGTTGTGGACATCACTGGGAACTAGAAAAATACTTAAAACTGAGCCATACCCAGACCTCAAAACTAGAAAAGTCCTGGCTGCCAGAGTCGACCTGAAGGAGGATCAAGTTGAGATCCCTGTGGGCACCTGCATCGTTCTCTCCCACACAAAGTGCACCGCTGCGGGCACAGAGCTGGCTGTCTAGACTCCATCCCGTCGGTCCCTCTACCAGCAGTGAGCACACTTGCTGACTCTGCCACCCACTTGGTTGTCCCACGGGGCCACTTCAGCATCTCATCCCCTTGCCTTCCCCCGATGCAACACCAAGGCATTAGGTAGAAATGACATGGCAGATGACAGATCAGGCCGTAGCCTGGGCCTCTGTAAACCCGACAGGGTGACACCCCGCAGGGGCCCAACTCACTGATTTCTGCCTCTTGTCTAAACAGATCCTTCTGTCAAACGGAGATAGTGATTATAATTCTTTTTACCCCCACCCTGAGAGGTTACCTGGACCCCAGTTTGTAGCAGAGGATGATCCTGATGATCCTGAGTCCACTTCCGTGGGTTTGACTACAGGTGCTCACCATGTAGCCCAGGCTAGACTGGAACTTGGAGAGTCCCTTCTGTCCCATTTTCTCTTATACAGGTGCTCACCATGTAGCCCAGGCTAGACTGGAACTTGGAGAGTCCCTTGTGTCCCATTTTCTCTTATACAGGTGCTCACCATGTAGCCCAGGCTAGACTGGAACTTGGAGAGTCCCCTCTGTCCCATTTTCTCTTATACAGGTGCTCACCATGTAGCCCAGGCTAGACTGGAACTTGGAGAGTCCCTTGTGTCGCAGCCCTTCTGGTGCTGACTGGAATTACTTGGCTTGCACTGCTAGCTTTGTGACATTCTTTATCATGCATTTTGTTTTGTATTGTTTGATTTGATTTTTTTTTTCTGTCTGCTTGTGCTTTTCAGATTGTTTCTTAGGGACCTGTGTGGTGTTTTAAATCTCAGAGTAGCAGATTTATAATAAAATTAAATCACTTTACTAGATACTAGAAAAATGGGAGGGGGGGAAAATGAGGCTGTGGTAGTCTGGGCCTGCGTTTCCAAGAGCCAGATGTCAGTACAAGACTGGCACTGAGTAGTAGATGCCCTCCTTGGGTGGGACCTTTGTGGTTGACTGAGAATGGCCCCACAGGCTCATGGATTTGCATGCTCGGTCCCCAGTTTGTTGAACTGTTTGGGAGGGGTTAGAAAGTGTGGCCCTACTGGAGATGTGTCCCTTATGGCGGGCTTTGAGGTCTCTAAGTCTCACATCAGGTCCCTTTTCTGCCTGGAGCTTACGGATGTGAGCTCTCAGCCGCTTCTCCAGTACCGTGCCTGCCTGTCTGCGGCCACCGTCCCCACCGTTCTGGTCATGGACTAACCCTCTGAGCTGTGAGCAATCCCCCAGTTAAATGCTTAGTTTCATAAATTGCCTTGGTCATGGTGTTGGCGGAGGCTGCTCGTTCATTTCCCGGCTGCCCAGACCCTAACTGATCACACAGACATTGTAATAATTAAATCACTGCTTGGCCTATTAGCATGTGCATATTTTTAGCTAGCTGTTACATCTCAAATTAACCCATTTTTATTCAACTGTGCATCATTATGAAGTTGTGGCCTACTGGCAAGGTTCCACTGTCTGTTTCCTCCTGCATCTACATGGCTTCTCATTGACTCTGCCTACTATTTTCCACCTTAGTTTAGCTTTCCCTGCCTGGCTCTATTTTGTCCTGTTATGTCCGGGACCGTTGTCCCAAACATAGAAATTGAATCTCTTCCCCAAATCTGTGCTCGGAGACGCGTGGAAAGAAACCAAGGCTTCACACCATCACAGTTTAAAAAGGCTTTACATTTATTCTACTTGCCCAAATTCCCCTTGCTTCCTAAGGCTTCCTAGTGACCATTTCTTCTCCCTTATATCTTGCTATTTCTTTCTCTGTACAGCTATATTTTCTTCTTCTCTCAATTCTTGTCCTGTCTTTCTGTAAAACTCCCTTTGTTCCTTCTGCTCTGCTCTCTCTCTAAGATTCTCCTATGTCCCTTCTTGTCCCTGTATTTTTCCGCTCTGCTTCTCCTTGGGGTCTCCCTGAATCTAACCTCTCTTCCTGCTTTGTCTCCTAGCATCAGCCCTAGCATTCGCACCTCAGCAGGAGAGATAGCTGCTTTCCTGGGGCAATCTACAAATGAATCAGAAGTTGAAACCAAAAACTTTTGGCTATTGTTTTTTCTGAATGGTCGCTTTCCACAGCAAGCCTGCAAGAGGCGTCCTTGGTCTGGCGGATATCATAGACCACACTGTTACAGGCCCAAGTAGCTTCTTTATTCATTAACCAATAAAAAACAACACATATACAAAAAAAAAAACCCCAAAACCCACATCACTGGTGTCTCATCACAGCAGGACAGTGATGGAGATGCACCTGTGCTTTATACTTGGTGTCTGCTTCCCTCAGTTCTGTCCTCACTGCGATGCCCTACGTGCTTTGGAGGGTCGTGAGCAGGAGGCGGTGTGGATATGTCATCGTTACCTTCTACGAGGGAGGGTCGTGAGCAGGAGGCGTTGTGGATATGTCATCGTTACCTTCTATGAGGGAGGGTCGTGAGCAGGAGGTGGTGTGGATATGTCATCGTTACCTTCTACGAGGTTTACTCTGCAAGCATCAAGCAAGGAGTTTATGTTTTGGGCGCACACTTGTAATCCTAGCACTGGAGAGATGGGAGTAGGAGGACAACATTTCAAGGTCGTCTTTGAGTTCATAGAAAATGAAAGGCAAACCTGGGATGTGGGGTAGATGTTTACTTGGGGAGGTTATGGGGCTGGTCTTTGTCCCAGTGCGGGTACAGAAGGCTACAGGATGTACACTAGTGAGAATCTGTGTTAAACTGACTAAAACACGTATAGGAAAACCTACAAGACAAAATTTCAAAAAAATGTTTTGGTCCAGTGAAAGGTTTGAGAGGTAAATAAATTACAGAGTAATAGACTAATAAAGAATGTGTGGAAGTGGAAGTGCAGAAACGAACCGCATCAGTGACGGGAAAAGCAGAAAAGTCCATAAAAGAGTGACTTTTAGCAAAGGTAAACACAATTTACAAAACTAACTTCAAATAAAGCGAATGAAGAAATATAAGTCACCAGTGTCAGGAACAAAGGGAAACTCACAACTGACACCTAGGACTTACCAGTTAGAAACTTCAAAATACTTAAAGATTTGACAAATATGACAAGTTAGGTTAAATAGGCCAACCCTTTAAAAAATACAGCAAAATCTAAAGTGAAACAGAACAGTTTGTTTCTACTAAGTAAATTCATTTTATGCAAAAGAACTCTATTTTTTAAAAAACAATTGAATGGTTCAGATGATCTTACCTAAACAGTCGTGCTAAGCGTTGTTTTGTGCAGTGTAAGAGGCAGGGTCTGGCCTCACCCCTCACACGTGGCTCTTTTCTGACCAGTGTGTACAGTTGGCCTTCTTGTCCGGAAGTAGGTGTCTGCAGGAGTGTGGGTTTGTTCTCAGTCCTAGCCCACTGATCAGTATGCCTATCTTTATTTCAGTACTGTAGCGCTGGACTAGCATTTGAATCTTGAGTGGTGATAACTCCAGCAGGTCTTTGTGATTGAGGATTATTTTGTCGATCCTGGGTCTTTTGTTTCCAGGTGACATAGTCTTTTAGTCTGCTTTCTACTGCTGTGATAACTACCATGACTACAAGCAACCTGGGGAGGAGTTTATTTCAGTTTACAGTTGTAGTCTATCATGAAGGGAAGTCAGGGCAGGAGTAAGATTTATTTTAATTTTAATTATGTGTCTGTGTGTCTGTATGTGCATGTCTGTGCAGAGGCCTGTGGCAGACAGAGGTATTAAATCCCACTGAAGTGAGAATTAAAGGTTTTTGTCAGTCGCCCCCTCCCTCTACCCTAAACATGGATTTGGGGAACCAAAGTTGGGTCCTCTACAAGAGCAGCATTTGTAACCATCTCTGCAACCCCTGAAATCAGTGCTTCTCATTCTTCTGTATGCTGTAACCTTTAACACAGTTCCTCATGCTGTGGTGACTCCCCCCTCCCCAACCATAAAAGTATTTTTGTTGTTACTTCATAACTGCAGTTTTGCTACTGTTAAAATTGGTAATGTAAATATCTGATATGCAGGATGTCTGATGTCACCCTTGGGAAAGGTCCTGCAACCTCCAAAGGGGTTGCAATCCACAGGTTGAGAACCACTGCCTTAAATACTGTTTTGAAAGTAGATTTTCTACTTTGTATTTAATTTAATTGAAATTGTAGTGATATTTTGTTTGTGATCTAACAAATAAAGAGTGCCTGACGATCAGAGTGCAGAGCTAAGCCACGAGTTAGCCATAGAAACCAGGCAGTGATAGCGCACACCTTTAATTCTAGCTCTCGGGAGACAGGGGCAGATGGATCTCTGTGAGTTCAAGGTCACCCGTGACTACCTGAGGTTGAATCTGCCTGAAAGAGAAACTGAGCTCAAGCAAAGGTAATTTCCAGCACTTGTTCACACGTCCTTAATTCCCAGCACTAGGGAGGTGGAGACCTCAGGAGTGCTGTGGCTGCGCAGAGAAAGGACTGTAAGATAGGAGGAAACAGGAGCTCATTGCAGTCCGAGGTTTCATAGAGACAGCATGCAGTCTACCGATTCAGTCTGAGGGTTTGTAGAGACAGGATGGCCCCTTCAGTCTGAGCACTGTAGAGAACTCTCTGGAGTCTGGTGCTCTGCTTCTCTGACCCTTCAGCTTTCACACCTGGTAGCTGACTCTGGTTTTTCATTATTAAGATTAGACTTGGTGCTACACAGCCTGATCTAGAGTGAATTCCAGGACAGTCAGGGATACACAGAGAAAAACAACAACAAAAACAAACAGCTTACAAAAAGGAATGTATTCTTTCTAGTTCTGGAGGCAAGAAGTCTGGAATCAGGGTGTCAGCAAAGCTGTTTTTTTTCTGGTGTCTCACGAATTCAAGACTTGAGAGGAAGTAACTCCTTGCTACTTCTAGATGCTGGTGGTTGCCTGCCATCCAATTACAGGTGTGTGTGTGTGTTTCCTTGAAAGAAGGCTGGCGAGTTGGCTCAGCACATAAGAGAACTTACCATTTTTACAGGTGATCTGGGTTCAGTTCCCAGCATTCACACGGCGGCTCACAACCATCAGTAGCTCCGATTCCAGGACACTGGACACCCACTTCTGACCTCCACAGGTACCAGTCACGTGTGTGGCGCAATACATGATTGTAGGCAAAACACTCATATACATAAAATAAATAAACCTAAGAAAAGAATGCTGATCACCTTGGTTTTAGGGTTAATACCCACTCTAATCTAGTGTGGCCTCATCTTTATCTGATGGGCAGTTTCAAATTAAATGTGGAATTTGGAAAACTCTAAGACTCGGAAAAGAGTGCTCCGAGAGATGTCCAAGTTATCCAAGGCTGGAGACGGCTCTGTTGGTAAAGTGAGTGCGGAGCAAGTGTAAGGGTGTGTGAGTGTGTGAGCGCTCAGAGATCTTCAGCACCCACAGGAGCTGGGGTAGTGCAGTATTCCTTAGCTCAGCGCTGGGAAGGAGGAACCAGGCTCACTGAGCAGTCAGGCTAAGCAGTTGATAGTCTCCAGGTTCAGTGATACACCCTCTCAAAATACAAGGTCAAGAACAATTGGGGAATACACAAGACTTTGGCCTCTGGCCTCCACACACATACCTGAACACATGTGTTCAAACTTACACAAATGTGTACAGATTCATATAGCACCCGCATACACACATGAGAGAATCTGAATTCATTTATGTTAATATTTAAACTAATAATACTGATTTAACTATATTATATAAAACTGACAGACAAGATACATTTCATGTAATAAACTTATTTTTATTTGAAGTTATAACACATGCTTGTATTTCTACTGTGTGGGTCTAGGATGGCTGGTTTCCATTCATATAGCAGAGATTGCATTAAAGAATTTTTAGTGCTAAAATGCCTATTTACATGTAATATACATTTATATAGATATGGGACCAGAATCCACTTTCCCTCTTAGCCCATATTATAAGACCAGAGTGCTTTTCAAAACCTTAGAATATTACTCGAAATGGTCTTATTTTGTATTCATAATATCTGGAGCAGCTGATACTGACTTATTGAATGAAGCATGAGTGAAAGAAGATTGTGTGTGTTTCCATTGAAATGTCATTAGAACATTAGCAGATGTAGCCTATCTCCTCTCCATAAAGGCAGACAGTGGTCCTCCACAGTGTTCTAGCCAGCTTTTCCACAGTACATCATTCTGTAGTAGGAGTCCCTTGTGTAGATGCTACCTGACTTGCTTTGATGGTTTCTTTTTTCAAAACTTAACAATTGTGGTAAAAATAAATTTAATATAAATTTACCATTCTAATATCTCAAGACATGCTCATGTAACAGCCCAGGCTGGCCTTAAGCTTATTACATAGCCAATGATATCTTTGAACTCCTGATCTTCCTGACTCAGCCTCCCAATAACTTGCTTTATAAGTGTGTGTGGTCATATGTCTTAGTTGGGATTTTTATTGCAATAAAGAGACGCCATGACCACAGCAACTCCTGTAAAGGAAAATGGAGTAGGAGGGTTCATCTGTATTTCTGAGTTTTGATTGGTTAAATAAAGACTCTGCCTGGCTTGTAAGATAGGTCAGCCCTTAGGTGGGCGGAGTAGACAGAACAGAAGTTCTGGGAAGAAAGGAAGTGAGAGAGCCTGCGCCATGAAGCCTCCAGGGTCAGACATGCCGAATGATCCCCGGTAAGATCACCACCTCGTGGTGACACACAGACTTTTATAATGGGTTAGTTTTAGATGTGAGAGCTAGCCAAGAAAAGGCTAGAGATAATGGGCCAGGCAGAGTTGAAATGGATATAATTCTCATGTGGTTGTTTCGGGCATAAGCAAGCAACCAGCGGCTGAGCAGGCTGGCGGCTGAAGGCTGGGAACTGGGTGCCGAGAACACAACCTACACCTCTCCACCTATTTACAACAGGAAAACATCTAATGGGGGCTTGCTTACAGTTCAGGAAGTTTCAGTCCATTATTGTCATGGCAGAGGCAAGGCAGTATGTAGGCAGACACGGTGCTGGAGAAGGAGCTGAGAGTCTTTACATCTTGACTCACAGGCAACCTGAAGTGTTCTCAGACACTGAGTGTGACTGGAGCATAGATGAGACCTCAAAGCCCACCTCCAATAGTGACACTTCCTCCAACAAAGCCACACCTCCTAATAGTGCCACTCCCTTTGGGGACCATTTTCTTTCAAACCACCATAGCCATCTTAACCATTTAAGGCTTACTTATTTTTGTTATTTATATATATTGAATTTAGTCCCCATGTATGTATGTATGTATGTATGCATGCATGCCATTTGCATGCCTGGTGCCTGCAGAAGCTAGAAGAGGGTGTTGAACCCCCTGAAACTGAAATTACAGCTGGATTTTAGCTATCATGTAGGTGTGTGAACCAAACCTGGGTCCTCTGCAAGGACAGCAGGGGCTCTTAACCACCAAACTGTTTGTCTAGCCCCTTCTTTACGATTTTTAAGAATATACTTTGGGGCCATTGAGGTGACTCGGCAGGGAAGGAGTCTACCACTAAGTCTGCTAATTCCCAGGACCCATACGGCAGAAGGAGAGAACTGATTCTCACCAGTTGTCCCTGACCACAACATGCACACCATGCTGCGTGCACGCACGCACACACACACACACACACACACACACACACATAAAGTAAATATGCAGATAGTTTTAAAAAGGGAAAGAGAAACTAAAGAGTAAGTATACTTTGGTGTTATTAATTAAAGCGACATTGTTTTGCAACCAAGTCTCCAAAATTTTTTGCCTTGCAAAACTGAAACTGTAGTCGGCCCTCCATATCAAAAGGTTCTGTGTCCCCAGGTTCAGCCAACTTCTTTCTTGTCATTATTCTCTGAACAGTACAGTCGTACAGTATTCACACAGCTTCCGTGTGGTTTATGTATCAAGTTGTCTAGAGATGACTTAGGGTAAAGAGGAGGGCACAAGTCAGTTGTATACACATACCCGGTTACTTTTTATAATGGTCTGGCACACCTACATATTTTAGAACCCTTCTGCAAACCAGTCTTCGGTAGATAGGAGGGTCCACTGTGTCCTTTACAGAACAATTTCTCATTGGCTCAGAGCCTAGCAACCACAGATGTACTTTGTTTCTATGAGCTGGGGCTAGCCTCCCTCTGACTCTTGGCATCCGTGCAGTGCTGCAGTGAACAGCCTGTGGGCATGCCATCTATAGGGTGGATTCCTAGAAGTGAAGTTACTAGGGAAAAGGTTTGACTCTTCTATAGGTTGATTGTATGCAAGAGTGAGTGTCTTAGTCACTGTTTGGGTGTTGACCAAGGCATCTCTTGTAAGAGAAAGCGTTCAGTTGGGGACTTGTCTACAGTTTCAGAGGTTTAGTCTGCTGCCATCATTGCGGGTAGAGCACGGTGGCGTGCAGGCCAGTGCTGTCGCTGTAGCTGAGAGCTGAACCATAAGCAGAGAGAGAGAGAGCCTGGGCTTGGCATGACTTTTTGAAATCTCACAGCCCACCCTCGGTGACACACTTTCTCCAATAAGGCCACAGTCTTCTAATCCTTCTGAAATGGTGCCACTTCCTGGTGACTAAGCTTTCAGATATATGAGTCTGTGGGAACCATTCTTATTCGAACCAACACAAGAGTTTCCTTTAGAATCCATGGAAAAAGCCAGACAGATGATTGCTACCTGTAATCCCAGAACTCAGCAAGCAAAGAAAGAGTCCATGGAACAATATACCTTCTTAGACTAGCTGGAATTCTAGAGCTCCAGATTCAGGAGAGACCCCCACCTCAGTGATTAAAGTGATCACGGAAGACACCCAGTAACTGTGTGAGCGTGCACAGAGTGTACATACGCATGCAATAACACGTACCCGTGTCTGTTTCCCCCAGCAGTGTATCCGCTGTTGGATATGTTTCAGTAAAATGCCTGTCACCTGGGCTGAACTGGGAACTGTAGTGCTACTGCAGTTTGCCAGAGGCTGGACTCTCCGGGGTTCCGCCTCTCTTCCTAAGGAACAAACGGCATCATCTAATGTAGCTTCTGTAGTGCATTAGTTCAAAAATTTTAAAGAAAAACATTTAATCCTAGACACTAAGCTGTTTTGTATGTGTGATAGCATCTGGTGGAATAACTAACATCTTAATTCAGTGAGTGCCATAATTTGGTATGTTTTCACCCTGTTGGAAATCTCTTCAGTGTGGACTTAAGATTGCTAATATAAAAGGAAAGATGCCTTGCTTGACTGGTTTCAATAGGAGGAAAAACTCAGTTAGTACCCTTTCTCAAGTGAGCCCATGAGAAGGAGTCCCCTGTATAAGAAGCTCTAGAGTGCTGGGTAACAGGAAGGAGTGAGAAAAGGGAGGGAATGCCCAGAGACTGCCCCGCTGCAGAGCTGAGGTCCTGTGACGCAGTGAGGAGCTGAGACACTTCTCTGTACAGCCCTGATGCTTGAAAACCGGCGCTCAGCTGCCTTCTTCTGTGGCCGACTCTCCTTAGAATGCACAAGGAGTTCTTGATGCAATGCTTTTCCATCCAGATGTTTTAAACTAATTTGTTTTCTTTCTTAAAAATGAAGAAAAATTACAGTTTTTGAAATATTGAGATAGTTTTTGGTACAATCTAGGAGTCATGTATGATAACTGGAATTCGATGTGTTATGTAACAAGCAGTTGTATTTCTCATATAGAGAGCCTGGGGCCATTCCCAGAGCTGTAAAACCATTCTGGCTTAGTTTTCCCTACCGTAGTCTTTTTAACACTAATCACTTTTAATGCCTGATGGGTGGGTTTTTTCCTTTGATACTCTAAGCAAGAAAGCAGTTCTGCATTGGAAGCCAGCTGGGTGTCCCCTAATTCAAGTTCCAATGCTCTTTCTTTACTTGGAGATAGAATCAGATCAAGAATCCCCAAGATAGCCTGCCCCCAGGGTCCCTGTCACAGTTGTTTGTAGCCTGTGTTTCTGACTGGTTGCTTCTAGATCAGGGCCTCGCAACTGTCTTCTCGGGATCAGTTAATTTGCTTAAGTGGCTCACAGAACTCAGGAAAACACATTTACTAGTTTATTATGGAGGGTATTACAGAGGACAGATGAAAAGTTTCGCATAAAGCCCTCTCAGAACTTCCCCATGCCCAGCTCTCAGCGCTGAGTGCTGAGTCCTTTTGCATCTCTACAGAGACTTCCTTGCATACCAGATGTTAACAAGATGGGTAGTGAAACCTAGAGAGGTTTGTCTGTGCACATTCCTTCCTCTAGATGTGTGCCTTATTGTCTACCAGACAAGGAAGGCCAGAGAAAGGTGGGGAAGATTAGTGTTTCATGACCAACCACAAGAATGGCATGTTTTAGTTTCTGTCACCTGCCCTAGAGAGGCAGGTTCTGAGTGAGAGACCTTACAAAGTAACTAAAATGGATATAGTGTATCATTTTAGTAACATCACAGTGATAATGTAGTTTGGGGAGTTTGTAAGTAGAAATATTTTGAATTTCTTCCATGAATTATCTTATGATAATCTTCTTTTTTTCTATTTCCTTTCCTTTCTTTTTTTCTTTTCTTTCTTCCCCCTTTCTGGTTTTTTGAGGTAGGATTTCTCTGTGAAGCTTTAGCTGTCCTGGACAGAAGCAGGCTGGTCTCAAACTCAGAGATCTACTTGTCTCTGCCTCCCAAGTGCTGGGATTAAAGATGTGTGCCACCAGTGTGGGTTTATCATCACTTCTTATCTGTTTTCCTATTGGTAAATATCTAAATTGTTATAAACACCTTTTATACCTGTAATTTTAGCCCTTTGGATAATGTAGGATAAATAAAAAACACTACCACCTTATATTATAGTAGGACTCTAAAATGTTGTCAACATTGTCACTTTCATAGGAAATCAACCTAGTTCCAAACTTTTAAAAGATGTCATTAATGTCTACCATTTTTTTAAATTAAAGGTCTCTGGTTACGTGATAAATCTTTAAAATGAAATGTTTATTCTTACAGTGATGGAATGGGGGGAAGATATTAAAGCAGTTTCTAATGATGAAGCCGTGATGTTGGTGAACCACCAGGCAACTGGAGATGTGTGTACATTGATGATGTGCCTACAAGACAAAGGACCGGTAAGCGTTTTTTGGTGCCTCAGGCAGATAGCCTCAGGAATGGACTTAGAAGCATTGATTCAAGTATCTCATTGTTTAAAACATAGATGTAGGGGCTGGAGAGATGGCTCAGTGATTAAGAGCACTGCCTGCTCTTCCAGAGGTCCTGAGTTCAATTCCCAGCAACCACATGGTGGCTCACAACCATCTGTAATGAGGTCTGGTGCCCTCTTCTGGCCTGCAGGCATACATTCAGACAAAATATTGTATACATAATAAATAAAACAAAACATAGATGTAGATTTAATATGAAAGATACAGTTTCCAATCACTCCAGGAAGGAAATTTAAAGACTTTAAACGATAAATAATTAGGATAGTATCTAGTGTTGATTGATAAACCAGTTTTTGAACTGTTGATTTCACATTACTTATATTGATGATTAAAAATAATAAATTGAGTACATTTAAAATAGGTTTGGCCTTTATCATTCAAAGAATTATTACCTGAGAAGTTAAAGAAATTATGTTTCTAGAAAACCATATTAATAATATGTAGACTATAAGAGTTTGTATCTGACCCTAAACTAAGTAAACCAAATAATAGATGTCCAGTGATTGCTTAATGGTCCTGATGAATGACCTTGACAGCGGTGGCCACGCCTTTAGTCCAGCACTCGGGAGGCAAAGGCAGGCGGATCTCTGTGAGCTTAAGGCCAGATTGGTCCAGGGAGGGAATTCCAGGGCAGCCAGATCTATGTAGAGAGACCCTGTCTCAAAAACACACAAGAAGTAAAGACTCAATCTTCTTTCCAGGAGCCAGCAACCCATTACCAGGTGGGAGATGAGGTCATAACAGTATGTAATTGCAAACGGAAAGCTTGTATTTGAGGGTGAGCTCACCGTGTACCTGGAGAACACAGGCCACCCTGCAAAGGTGCGAGCACACATTCTTGGCTTTCGGTGTTAGGTAGAATGTAGTCAGGTGTTTGTTAGGTAGAATGTAGTCAGGTGTTTGTTAGGTAGAATGTAGTCAGGTGTTTGTTAGGTAGAATGT
>JAQHUG010000006.1:16447712-16457955 GCA_028555095.1 Dicrostonyx torquatus
GTTTGTTAGGTAGAATGTAGTCAGGTGTTTGTTAGGTAGAATGTAGTCAGGTGTTAGGTAGAATGTAGTCAGGTGTTAGGTAGAATGTAGTCAGGCCGCCTCTAGAGAAATGGTTCTGGTAAAACCTGAGGTAAGGTAAGAATCAGCATAAGGTTAAAGAGTTTTGGATCACCAGATAAAGTCAGAAAATGAGGTGAAATTCAAAGAAAATAGGTTTAGTTATTGCATAATATGTTTTTCTTATCTGAAAAGCAGGGGTGTAATCTTGCTGGACTGTGAAATAAACTTAATCCTTAAAATCAGAGTCTGAGATTGTTAAAGAGACCCTGCTGCTGTGTGGATGCATTTGTTCTGTCAGTAAATGCATTGTTTGTCTTGTAAATTCATAACGTAAAACTGTGTCTGGGGCGGTGGGAAGGCAAATATCCAATTAGCCAACAATTTTTAGTCTCACTGATAATGGTAATTACATATAACAGTTATTTTGAAAGCATGCAATATGCTTAAGTGGCCTTAATTCTCAAAGAATGACTCAAATGATCAGTATAAAATATGCCCGTGTTCCAGTGCCAGCTAGTTGAGGATGATAACTGAATACTAACTTAATGTCGTGTGGGCCACAGGAAGCTTGTTTTGTTTGCTTTTGTAAGATTTGAATTAATTGCCTGTCCTGAGTAATTTTTTACATTTATTTTATTTGTACATTTATGTGTTTGAGTGGATGTATGTCACATGTGTATGGGTGCTGGTGGATGCCAGAAGAGGTACCTGATCCCCTGAAGCTAGTTACTGAGGAGGGCACTGAGACTCCAAGAGGGTCCTCTGCCAGACAGCAATACGCTAGCCACTGAGCCATTTCTCCAGCCTCCCCTAGTAATTTTGTATAATTCTTTAATATTATCAAATAATTTGAAATCTAGACACATTTTAAAACTAGTTTCATAGGAGATCATTCAGCTCTTATAGTTTTTAATTTATTTCCTCTTGCTTTATAAGCATGAGTCAATATTAGTTTATATTGACAAGTAGAAGTATTTATTTGAGGGCTGGAGAGATGGCTTAGAGGTTAAGAGAAATATTTATTTGTTTGATTACTTATCCCATAGAATTGTAGATTAGTTTAAAAATACCTCTTTGGGGCTGATGAGATAGTTCAGTGGATAAAGACATTTGCTGCCAAACCTGGTACCTTTGTCAGGGTTTCTATTGCTTTGAAGAGATGCCACGACCACAGCAACTCCTGTAAAGGAAAACATCTAATGGGGGCTCGCTTACAGTTCAGGAAGTTTCAGTCCATTATTGTCATGGCAGAGGCAAGGCAGTATGCAGGCAGACATGGTGCTGGAGAAGGAGCTGAGAGTCTTTACATCTTGACTCACAGGCAACAGGAAGTGGTCTCAGACACTGGGTGTGACTGGAGCATAGATGAGACCTCAAAGCCCACCTCCAATAGTGACACTTCCTCCAACAAGGCCACACCTCCTAATAGTGCCACTCCCTTTGGGGGCCATTTTCTTTCAAACCACCATACCTGATGACCTGAGCCCTATCCCCAGGACCCACATGATAAAGGAAAGAACTGACACCTAAAAATTGTCCTCTGACCTCCACACATGTGTGCTTCCGTGCGCGCGCACACACACATACAAACACACAGAGAAGAGGTTGATATGAACTATCTTCTTCATTTACCTCCGCTTTCCTCTTTGACCTTATCTGCCCTTCCCCAGCACGGGGTCACGAGTACTCTCCACACTTGGCTTCGACCCAAGTGAGCCGTCTCCTCAGCCCCTGTTCCCTTATACATGTGAGGCTTCTTATGTTTGTGAGCTGTCCAGTCTAGGAAAGGTGGTGCTCATCTCACTGGAAATTAAGGCAGCACCTATAATGTTTCCGGTGGACTTTGTATTGCCTTGACGGGGTTTCTCTGTGTAGCCCTTACTGTCCTGGAACTCACTTTGTAGACCAGGCGACCTCAGATTCACAAAGATCTGCCTGCCTCTGCCTCCCGAGTGCTGGGATTAAAGGTGTGCACCACCAGGCCAGTTTTAGTTTGATTTTTTAAAAAGATTTATTTATTTATTATGTATACAGTGTTCTGTCTGTATGTGCTGTAGGCCAGAAGAGGGCACCAGATCTCATTACAGGTGGTTGTGAGCCACCATGTAGTTGCTGGGAACTGAACTCAGGACCTCTGGAAGAGAAGCCAGTGCTCTTAGCCTCTGAGCCATCTTCCAGCCCTAGTTTGATTTTTATGTGTGCTTATGACTTAGTGTTCTAACACTAGGAATCAAAACCTGTAATTTTTCATATAAACTCTATTAGTAACTGCTGAGTTTGTAGAAATAGCATGAAATTTAAAATGTTTACAACACTAAATGGACTCAGCAGGTTGGTGTATATATGTAATAGTAATAAGAAAAGAAGAGATCATGAACTTGAGGGGGAGTAGGGAGGAGTTTGAGGAGTAGAAATTATGTAAATGCATAAGAAATTGTCAAAAGAATAAAAAATATTTAGTCACTAATGAAAATGGCTGATTATAGTGAAAATATGTAGACTTGGCTAGATAGTGCAAGTTTCTCATCTCCAGCACTGAATTAACCATGTCTCGTATTTCAATATCTCAGGTTGTCGCTCAGATGATGTGGCTGATGGATCATATTTTCAAGTACACAAACTTTGGAATTGTTTCTCTGATTCATGGGGACTTCTTTATACGGCAGGTGAGTGACACCCGTTGCTCTCTGTGTTGAGACAGTGGACCTGATGTCAGCTGTGAAAGAAGACACGACAAAACTGTTGGGCTAAGTGGACCCAGTTCTCAGGTCGGGGCTGTGTACGATCCAGCACCTGCCGCACACATCCGTGCTTCTCACGTGGAAGCAGTGGCAGTCTCCCTCTTAACCACGTCAAGCATCCAGAGCATGCCTGCTGCTGCCCTCATGAGCATTTTATCATGAATGCACTGACATTATCTAATACCTACTATTACTGTTGTTTGCAATGTCCTGTTGTGTGGTTCCGGAGATGACTCAGTTATCAGGAAGGAGATTTTGTTTTTTCTTTTTTGGCATTTTTGAGACAGAGTTTCTCTGTGTATCCCTGACTGTCCTGAAACTCACTCTGTAGACCAGGCTGTCCTGAAACTCACTCTGTAGACCAGGCTGTCCTGAAACTCACTCTGTAGACCAGGCTGGCCTCGAACTCAGTTATCCACCTGCTGCCTCCTGAGTGCTGGCATTAAAGGCATGGGCCACCACCACCTGACTGGAGATTTTTAGTCAGTAAATAGATATAATAATAATAACAACAATAATAATAATAATATGAAATGTTGAGGGAATTCATAGTAAGACAAGTGAGTAATCACATTTTTGTAAATTCAGAAAAGGTTTGGAGGAGAACATAATTCTTGGCATGTGTATCAGATGAATGGAGGTGACGTGGGAAGGGAGTATGTAAGCTCCAAGAATGGTTGTGTAGGGTGAGAATCGCAGCCTCTTCCCAGTCAGCAGCCTTGCCGTGTAGCAGTCTTCTCATCCACGCTAGCATCACACACAAATTCCTTCCAAAGCAGGGACGCGTCATATGTGAACATGTCTGTGGATAGCAAGGCCATGGTTCCTCTGTGTCCGTGCACTTCACAACTCTACGCTATGATCCTGTGCGTGTAGTTCTTAAGACCATAAGTCTAGAAATGACTGCGTGGAGAGAGAGCAGTGGAGCCCTTGGTGTCAGCACTGAGCCTCAAGCATCAAGAGTCTAAGTTCCCAGTTTGCCCTGGGGAGTAAAAATGGACAAGTGTGTCCTCCAAAATCTTTCCCACTTAATGGCAGTCAAAGTTTTGAATCCATAAGGTCTTTTTTCCTCCAAAATCTTTCCCACTTAATGGCAGTCAAAGTTTTGAATCCATAAGGTCTTTTTCAGAGTAACTGAAAATTAATTTCTAAAAAAACAATGCTTTCCCCTCAGAGATTAGCAGTAAAATTCCATCACATGGGAATGAGTGATAGAAAAGGTGTTAGTTTAGTGGAGTGTGTTGTGCAAGTCTGTAATCCCAGCACTTAGATGCAGAGGGGAGGGAGAGGGACTTCAAGGTCATTCTACCTAGCGTGAGACCATCCTCAAAAGAAAGAAAAAAGTTAAATTTTTTTTTAAAAATTTTACTTGGGACTTTGCTACTAGGCCACTTTTAACAAAATTTTCTAAGAATAATAAAAGTATATATCTATATGTACATATATGTGTATATGTGCATATAGATGTATTATATCTGTAAGTTTTATATTTATATGCAGCATTAGAAAGTTTAAAAGCTATCATAGTCATAATCTTTATAAGCAAGTTTTAAGAGTCTTTGTTTTTTAATTTGTGAGATATTTAATCTGAAAGCGGAAAGCTCATTCATTATTGTAGGAACTTTGTAGCTATGCCAGATGGGCAGGCCATCCTGTCTCTTCTCTCAACAACTAAGATCCAGTTCATTTTATCATCCTGCTGTCTGCTTCCAGGGATTTCTCCCTTCTATCTTTTTTTTTTTTTTTCAAGAATACACTCTATCTAGCCTAATGTGGCCAGCTCCCTAGCTCACCCCTGGTGGCCTTTCTTTTATCACACAAGCCAGCAGAACTTGGCTGCTGCACAGAGTTGGGTTCACCTGTATATAAGAAAGACGCTGCATCTCTTCCTCAAACTCTCCAGCGAGTCTGCATTTAAAGCAGGCTTATCGCTGTGGTGGCTGGAGAGAAACTGAGCAGCTAAGAGACCTCACTGCTCTTGCAGAGGACCCGGATCGATCCCAGAACTCAAGTCAGACAGCTCACAACCACCTATGACTCCAGTCGCTGGAGATCCAATACTCCCTGAGCCTCCCTGAGCATTTGTAGACAAATGTGTATGTAAGCTCGCTTTCTGTCTCTGTCTCTGTCTCTGTCTCTCTCTCTCTCTGTCTCTCTCTCTCTCTCTCACACACACACACATACACACACACTTTTAAAACAAATCAAAAAGCAGTAAAACCTACCACCATACCTGAGGCCCTTTCTGTCTGGTCTCCTCTAATTTTGTCACCTACCCCTCTTGTCTCCTGTTGGCTAGGGCCCTGCTCTTCCTGGATTGTTTTTAAGGCATGGTCTCACTAACTACATAGTCCTGGTCTGAGACTCATTAGGTAAACTAGGGTAGTCTTGATCTCACAAGAGCCACCTGTCTCGGCCAACCAGTGCGGGGATTAAAGATGCGTGCCCAACATATCAAGCATGTTCCCACGTTGGACCTGTCACTTGGCGCATCCTGCCTTCCTTCTTTGTGTGGCTTATTCCCTTGTGTTATCTGTTAATTATTTGCTTACATTAGCTCACCTTGCTCCTCCTGATCTCCTTCTTCTTTCCCAAAACATATCCCCAGTGGGGCTTCTACTCCACACTCGGCACTTTCCCAAGTATCTCCTGTGTACTCCCGTTTCTGGTGTTAGGACTGTACTTGGCAAATAGTAGACACTTACTGTATGGCCACCAAACCGCTGAACGGCTTTTCCCCCAGGAAGAAGTTCCTTTGTGCAGGTTTGAGTAGTCCCTTGCCCTTTACCACTACAGCCAGAAAGAGAAATAATTGGGGAAGCCACTGTTCTGTCCTGTGGCTGAATTTCAGTTTTGAAGCAGTTGTTCCTTCTTAATCTCGGGGTATTTTAACTTGAGCTGTGCCTGTCCTTACTGTGTATGTCTTCTAGGGAAGATCCTATCGTGACCAACAGCTGCTGGTTCTCAAGAAGCACCTAGAACATAATTACAGGAGCAGAGATCGGAAATGGATTGTTTTGTTTCCTGAAGGGGGCTTCCTCCGGAAGAGGAGAGAAACAAGCCAGGCATTTGCCAAGAAGAATAACTTGCCGTTTCTTACACACGTCACTCTGCCAAGGTTTGGGGCAACAGGCATTATCCTGAATGCACTTGTAGCACGGCAGGAAAATGGAAGCCCAGCAGGAGGAGATGCTAAAGGCTTAGGTAGGAGCCTTAGAATTTCTTGTCTTGTTTAAGTGAAGTGCTTTCTAGAGTTCCAATTCTTTTCGTTTGTTTGTTTGTTTGGGTTGAGGTTTTTGAGACAGGGCCTCTTTATGTAGTCTAGAGCTGTCCTGAAACTATGTAATATACTAGGCTGTTCTCAAACACAGAGATCCACCTGCCTCTGCCTTTTGAGTGCTAGGATTAAAGTCCTGCACCACTTATGTCTGACCCAATTCTTATTTTAAATAACTTTTGACAATTAGAATTAACAGTTGGGAGAGGATGAAGTTATTATCTCTTTATTTGTCTCTTTAGTCGGTGCTCATGATAATGCACTAAAATAACTACAATTGCATAGTCGGAGATGTCTGCCTGTGCTGTTACTCAGGGTGACACTGCATAGTCGGAAATGTCTGCCTGTGCTGTTACTCAGGGTGACTTCTACCACTAATGATGCAAGTTACTTTTTACTTAATGTAGAAGGTTTTGTTTGCTTTAATAGGCAACAAAGTTAATGTAACTTGTCAGTATTTAAGACCCTTAAGGTATTAATAAACAACTCAGTCATCCTACTACATAATTATCAAAGGGAAACAACCTAAGTCAGGTGTGTCGGCTCATGTCAGTAACTCCAGCACTGGTGAATCTGAGGAGGAGGATTGCCTTGAGTTCAAGGACAGCCTAGGCTACAGTAAATTCTAGGTCAGCCTAGGCTACAGTAAATTCTCGGTCAGCCTAGGCTACAAAGTGAGGCTTTGTGTCAAAAAGCAATAATCATAATCCAAATATAAGTACTGCAAACTTGTCACAGGTTTATATAATAAACCAGCCAGAGGGAGACTGGGTAAGCAAGTTCCACATGTCTGTGTAACACAGCCACGCAGCTGCTACATATGGAGAGTTCGGGTGCCTGGCAAAGTGCTGATGCTATGCTGGGTGTGTGTGGAGGGACAGCATACAAGTCTTGTGAAAAGAATGTGGGCGCCAGGCAGCAGGAAATGAGGGGCAGGAAAGACACCAGCGTGTTAGCAGAGATTGTCCCATGAGCTGTAACAGTGTGGCTCACCTTCCAGAGTTCTAAGGTCATGAACACGTACTGTTTTAATAGCCAAGAAAGAGTAAGCAACGCTCAGTGATGAGCTCCCTGGGCCCGCAACTCTGGAGTCTCACAGAGCTGTGCTTGAACTAGCAAGAGCATCTTCATCCAAGCCACTTCTTCAAAAGCGTTCGATAAGCAGCTCAAAGAGACTCACGAGGCCAGTTTCCTGAGTAGCATTTTTAATTCTTTTGGTATTATTTAAATAAATGTTGAAATGAGTGGCTCTCAGACATATTTCCGATTCTGTAGAGAGCAGATGTGGATATAATGCCCGGGACATTGCACTGCGTTTTCCCGTCCGTCGCCTTTCTCCAAGCAGCTACTTGGCAGTCGGCTTTCTTAATCTTTCATCATCTATTAAAAAGGCAAATTGAAAGAGTCTCTAAATAGAAAGGAAAGTTCATCGTAGCTTCCCTGCTTCTGTCTGCCGGAGAGACATTGTGGCTGTGTCTCGCAGGCCAAAGCTGGAAGCAAAGGTCTTCCAAACATAATCAGTCCCATTACAAAGACTGCTGTTTGCACAGTCCACCCAGGCAGTGCCCAGGGTAGTTTAAGGACAGTGTGCTAGCATTTGCCTAGGAATGAGAAAAGAGACTTTTCTTCCAGATAGCCACAATTTCTATTTATAGGAAAGGAGTTTATTATTTATCCATAGTTAATATATTTAAATTTTAAGTCATCAGAATACCTGAGAAGTATTTTACTGGTTTTATTTTTTGATATTTGATATTTTCCACTGTTTTCTTTGATGTTCACATTCATTAGTATTTTATCCTCTGTGAATGTTTAGTGTGTGCACCAGGTACATGTCAGAATTCTTTTCTGCCTAATGGCCTTTAAAAGTATCAGGATCTTCTGCTTGTTTACTGATGAGTTGTTGATGACTCACCCTGACCTGAACTCTCCTGGACTGTTTACACTTCCTTTCATCATAAAAATTTCTAAACATAAAGTTCAAAGAATTTGTAATATCTGTGGATGAGCTGCCAGCTGTGCTGTCTGTCTCTCTACCCTTCCCTCTGCCCAGTAGTTCATTTGTTTTGATTATTTTATACTTTGGATTGGTTTGATTTTCGAGGGCCACTCACCCTCTTGTCCTGCCACGGTCTCCCAAGTCTGGGGTTACAGGCAGTGTCATCATGCTCAGAGAAAAATGGTTCCTCCTTACAAATGATCCCCATTCAGAATGTTGCTCTGAAATCTCTTAAGGTATTTAAAGCTGGTTTGATTCCTAAGAAGGAAAATTAATTTATTATTGACTCCTAGTACAATTTAGATTTAGGCTGGAAGGTGGTTAGAGCCTTCATCCATAGAACAGATACTTTGAAATACTGAAAGCCAGTGTTCTCTGGGAGGGAGCCCTGCATTCTCGCTCAGAGGGAGCCCTGCGTTCTCGCTCACTCGTATATTCATGGATGAGAACAAAACAGTGTGTGAAGGGCCTGTCTACACAGCACTACCATCTCCTCCCCAACTGCACCTGCTCATCCTTCCTTCTGAAGTGCTTCATTTTTCTGTAATGCCTGCTAAAATAAGAACAGTAGCCAGTGATAATGTGTCTAAACACGTTTAGTTTTATTTTCATTTCCTGTATTTGTTAATGTCCCCTAAGTATTACCGTTATAAATCATGACTTTTGTCTACATTTATTGATTTGGCTCTGAAGTCTGCTTTTCATTTTTATGATGTATGCTTTCCCTTCTGACCTTCCGCGGGTTGTTCTGTGTCGGAGTGATGATATGTAAGGACACCTAGCTAGATTTGAATGAGGCGTGTTTAATAAATAATAGTGCTCTATTATTGGTTTTGAAGTAATCTGCTGTATAGTCCGAGTGCCTTCGTTGTATGCTAAGTGCACTGTGGGACAGCAGGACCAAGTCCGCCTCCTACCTCAGACCACGTGCGGCAGGAAGCTGCACTGCAACTCAAGTCACTTTTCTTTATTTTCAGAATGCAAATCAAGAGGCCTCCAGTGGATAATAGATGCAACCATAGCTTATCCCAATGCTGAGCCAATAGATATTCAGACCTGGATCCTTGGATACAGGAAGCCCACAGTCACTCATGTTCATTACAGGTCAGTACCTGACTCAGTGTGTCTAACAGACCTACCTCAGGGCACTGCGGGTGTTTTAACCAGAAAGTGGAAATAGTGACATTTATATTTATTATAATAAATAAGAATTATTTATATAAACATTATAAGAAATAAAATTATTTATAAAAAATAAAAAATAATTCTTGTGCTGAATCTTTCATTTAAAGTAGTTATTTTCACTGATGATAAATATTTGTAAAACCTATGTCCCATGACACACTGTGCTTATTGAGTTGCCTGACACTCTCGAGTGACAGTACTGTAAAGAGTTAGCATCAAGGATAAATGGACTCATGGGGCTAAATAGACATATATTAATAGAAATGAAATTTTTCCAAAATCACTAATCTTCACTGTATTTCTGAATGTTCTTGATAACTCAGGTATATTGCATCTATAAATTTTTTAAATTTGCTTTTAAATTTGTGTGTGTGTGTGTGCGTGCATGCACATGCGTGCAGGGGCAGCAAAAGGTCAGAGGTGTATCTGTCATTGGCTTTGAGCTGCCCAGTATGGGTCCTGAGAATGAAACCCAGATCCCCTGCAAGAATAGCAAGTCTTCTAACCCCTGAGCCATCTCTCCAGCCACTACATTTAACATTTCTAATCTGATTAGGCTGATGTCTATTGCATAAGTAACAGCAAAAACATTTAATGGATATTTTGTGCTAACTTCTTTTATATAAAACTTTTGAGGGAGTTTTGTGTAAATCTATGAAGGCGTTTGCCTGGCATTAATGTGTGGAGTTGGCCACTTTATAGCCATTTAACTTTACTGTGCTTGTTTGGGGCTACAGCACGCGTCAGCAGACTCGAGGAGCACAGCTACCACAAAGGCCCTTAGAACAGGGAAACTGCTCAAATTCTATAACATCAACAGTGGGTGTGTGTGCCCATGTGTGTGCTTTAGATGATGTCATCAACAGAGGATGTGTCTGTGCATGTGTGTTCTTTAGATGATGTCATCAACAGCAGATGTGTGTGCCCATGTGTGTGCTTTAGATGACGTCATCAACAGCAGCTGTGTGTGCTTTAGATGAT
>JAQHUG010000006.1:16458050-16516854 GCA_028555095.1 Dicrostonyx torquatus
CATCAACAGCAGATGTGTCTGCGCATGTATGTTCTTTAGATGATGTCATCAACAGCAGATGTGTCTGCGCATGTATGTTCTTTAGATGATGTCATGAACAGCAGATGTGTGTGCCCATGTATGTGCTTTAGATGATGTCATCAACAGTGGGTGTGTCTGCGCATGTATGTCCTTTTGATGATGTCATCAACAGCAGGTGTGTCTGCGCGTGTATGTCCTTTTGATGATGTCATCAACAGCAGGTGTGTCTGCGCGTGTATGTCCTTTAGATTATTGCTTCAGCATTCTTTAAATACAGATGGAAGAATTTGAAACTTAAATTTTGCAACTAAAATGTTACAACTTTTAGTTTCTTTTATGGCTGAGGGGTAATTAAAATTTAGGTGATTGTAGTTTATTTATATTAACAAATTAGGAAGTTCATATATAAGGTAAAAGTGTAAATGTTCATTATTTTTATTCCATTTTATAAGTATTTTTCTTTGTTTTGTTCTTTTGGGTTTCTTTTGAGACAGGGTCTCTCCATAGCTCTGGTGTCCTGAAACTAGCTGTGCAGACCAGGCTGGCCTTGAACTCAGAGATATACCACCTTTGGCTTCCTAGTGCTGGTACTAGAAGCATGTACCACCATGCCCAGCAAGGGTTGTATATCTCATAAAGTAGTGAACATTTACTCTGTACACAGGAAGAGGCCCTGTCACCACAGCTGTAATGACATGTGGCGTGAGGGGGGAGACAAACATGCCATCAGACAGAGAGGGAGGGTGCAGAGAGAAAGGAAGAGAAAGAAAGAAAGACCCAGAGACCTGCCTCAGAAAAACAGCAGGAAGAAGAGAGCAGGAGTGGGCGGAGCTTAGCTCTTAAAGGGACCTTTGCACCTGCCTACAGACTGCATAGTGACACAGCACCCATAGAGGACCCCGGACTGGCCAGGGCACTGCCTGGGTGCATCCTGCCCGGTGACAGGGACCAGCATAATGCCTGAATCCTAACATTCCTACCTTCTTATTATAAAAAGGTGGGGAAATAAAAAGGGGCTAGCAGGTGGGACAGGGATGAGGGCACGGGTCTCAAGACTTTTCTTCATTACAAGGCTGTAAGAAACCATTGGAAAATAAAGAACAGATGTTTTAGTTGGACTTTTTCACATATTTGTTATGTTTTTCAAATTTAAACAAGGGCGAGATATTTCTGATTATAATCAAAGTTTTAAAATGCAGCTTTCGTGTGTGTGTGTGTGTGTGTGTGTGAGAGAGAGAGAGAGAGAGAGAGAGAGAGAGAGAGAGAGAGAGAGAGACCTCTCCCAAGGTCCCCACGCTCCCAATTTACTCAGGAGATCTTGTCTTTTTCTACTTCCCATGTAGATTACACCCATGCATGTCTCTCTTAGGGTCCTCACTGTTGTCTAGGTTCTCTGGGATTGTGAGTTGCAGGCTGGTTTTCTTTGCTTTATGTCTAAAGAGCACTTATGGGTGAGCACATGAGCTACTTGTCTTTCTGGGTCTGGTTGCCTCACTCAGGATGATGCTTTCTAGCTCCATCCATTTGCTCTAGCCCTTTCTCTCTTGTACTGTGAAGAGATTACGGGGGAACCTGAGCCCACAAGAGAGAAAGGTGTCAGGAAGCCATAAAGTCACATGGGTTTTTTGTTTGTTTGTTTGCTTTGCCTCTGTCCCTTGAGTGCTGGGATTAAATATATGTGCCGACACCCCCGTAACATGATTCAATTTTAATTGCTGAGTAGAGTGGTTACAAGAGTAAAAGCAAAAATAACTCCTGTACTTGATATAAATAAAAGTCTGCCTAATTCCAGAATGGGACAGTATATTAGAGATGAGGATCCTTTTGTTCAGAATTAGCTTACGTTTTAATTTTTTTATGTCTTGAGAAAAATGGAAACTTTAAGCACAACTGCACGAGCGATGCTGAAGGTCAGGGCTGGCCCGGAGCGCAGGGCCGCGGACCAGCCAGGCTGGCGCTCTCCACTGAGGGGCAGCTCTTGCTTCCAGCATTGCTTCCATGTCTGATTTGATTAGAACATGGGCTTCTGTGGAGAAGGCATTTTATTTGGTAGTTCGACCAAGAATTTAATCTTAGTTTTTGTTGTTGATGTTGTTGTCTTGATGGGGAACTAATTTAGAAAGAAATATTTAATACTTTAAAATAAATATACAGGTGGGGTGTGGTGGCATACGCCTTTAATCCCACTACTAAGGAGGCAGAGGCCAATGGATCTTCATAGCAATCTATACAGCCTAGGCTACATTGCAAGTTCCAGATAGTCAGAGCTTCAAAGAGAGACCCTGTCTCAAAAATCCAGGGGAAAAAAGCATATAGATGTTAACGTTTGACTTGTTTGCTTTAGGTCTTCTTTAGTTAACAAAAGAAATCATAGGCCAGTTCAAGTCAATAAGATCCCACAACTCAGAGGTGATGGCTTTGTTCTTACATACTAACAGGATGATAGCGTACTGAGGAGAACTGCCCGGCCCTGTGATCCAGCAGCTCTAATGCAGTGTACGAGCATACCTTACCCTGGTATGAAGGATGTAGTGTTACATCTATGTATATTTGATTGTGACATATATATATATATGTATATATAATGAATTATTATTTTGATTTTCCCTTCTGCTTATCTCCCCAAAACAAACAAACAAACAAAAATGGCCCTGGATTTATTCTCAGCCCTGCCCAAAACATAACAAAACTCAAAAAACAAAATTATAGTATGAGAAGAAGAGTTTAGGTGAACTTGACACACACTTGTAATTCTAGCACCTGAGAGAGGTGAGGCAGGAGAATCAGAAGTTCAAAGTCATTCTCAGCAGTGTATCATTTCTAGGCTAGCTCGAACTACACGAGACTTTATCTGAAACAGAAAGGGGGAAGAAAAAAGAAAACCACCACCAACATTATTTTATAGGATCAAAGTGAGACCAATGAAAAGATTAGAAAATCTAAATCTATATGACTGAGGAAGCATTGACGATCAGTGCATAAAGGACGAACTAATGGCTTTGGAGCCATTAATTTACAATATGGAAATAGATGCACTTGTAAGTTCACACCATACTATATACCCACATAAGTTTCAGATGTATATTATCTCAGCATACCCATAATGAGACACTGAGGAATTTGAAGGAAATATAGAAGACCCTAATATCCATTCTTTAGAATCGTAAGTCATCAAGGGAAAAGATATATTTGACTTCATCAGAATTAAAAACTGGAATTTGGGGCTGGAGAGATGGCTCAGTGGTTAAGAGCATTGCCTGCTCTTCCAAAGGTCCTGAGTTCAATTCCCAGCAACCACATGGTGGCTCACAACCATCTGTAATGAGGTCTGGCGCCCTCTTCTGGCCTGCAGGCACACACAGACAGAATGTTGTATACATAATAAATAAATATATATAACAAAAACTGGAATTTGTCAAAGATAAAGTTTAGTTTAAACAATTATTTTGAGCTGCATGTAACAGGAATTAATATTGGAGCTAAGCTTGGTACATAGAGACCTTGTCTCAAACAAATGGACCATATAGAAAGACTGTTGCCTCACAGAACAGAATACAAAAGATAAAATGGGTAAAACTTTCATTATTCATGAAATAAAACTACATGAAAAGATCAGGAAAATGTGAAATAGGGCAAATTGATGCTTTTCATTCTCCAGTATCAAATGTCAGTGGGGGTGGGCTGGAGAGATGCCTTGTGACTTTGCCGTTCCATCAGATATGGCTGTGCCATCTCCCCCTTTTTTGTTTGTTAAAAAGATGACTGGAAAAGAGAGGATGGAGTACCCTGCCCTGTGGGAAGTCCAAGCCCCCCCCCCTCCATCCCAGCCTAGGAAGGTGTGCATTCAAGTAAACTAGGGTCCCAAAAAGCCAATACATGCAGAAGAGACAAGTCCCAGTGCCATTATCTATGGCTTCTCAGTCAGTCCCCATTGGCAGCCACATTTAGAGAGTCCAGTTTGATCACATGCTCATTCAGTCCCAGTCCAGCTGAATTTGGTGAGCTCCCATTAGCTCAGGCACACTCTCTCAGTGGGTGGGCCAACCCTTCGTGGTCCTGACTTCCATGCTCATCTTCTCATTCCTGCTCTTCAACTGGACCTTGGGAGCTCAATCCATTGCTCTGATGTGGATGTGGGTCTCTATCTCCATCCATTGGACATTTCTATGGTGATATTCAAGATATTCATCAGTGTGACTGTGGGACAAGGCCAGTTCAGACACCCTCTCCTCTGCTGCCCAAGGACCTAGCTGGGGACATTCCCATGGACACCTGGAATCCCCTCTACAGACAAGTCTCTTTCCAACCCTAAAATGGCTCCCTTAATGTAGATATCTTCTTCCTTGCTCCAATAACTGCCCTTCCTCCATCTCCACCCTCCCACTCCCCCAAGCTCTCCTCAGTCATTCCCTTCTTCCTTCTCCTTCCCCCAACCCCACTCCCACCCCTACCCCCATTCCCGTGCTCCCAACTTGTGCTCGGCTGTCTTGTTTGCTTCCAATTTCCAGGAGGATCTATATTGTTTTCCTTTGGGTTCACCTTGCTATTTGGCTTCTCTAGGCTTGTGTCCTAAGCTTAATGTCCTTTGTTTATGGCTAGAGTCCACTAATGAGTGAGTACATACCATATTCATCTTTTGGGGTCTGGATTATCTCACTAAGGATAGTGTTTTGTAAGTTTAGGACCTTGTGTCTACGCGTACATCCACACCTGCTTCTTTCCCCTCCGGTTATCAGGGTCAGCACCCGCCCTTCCAGTTTTCAGATAAGAAATCTCAGAGATGCTGGGACAATGGCTCAGTAGTTAAAGTACTTGCCATTCAAGCATTAGGGCTAGAGTAGAGATGGGTAAAGGCCAATCGTGGCAGCTCACATACAATCCAAGGAGAGGGAGATGGGATCCTTAGTGCGGGCTGGCTAGCCTGGTTTGTGCTATCATTGCACTCTTGGTTCTGGAGGAAGACCTCCTACGTCAACCTCATGCCTCCCCATGAACACACATGCACGCTTACACACATACACATGAGAGGAAACAAAAGAAGTCTTGGAGTCATCCTTGGCTCCTCTCTTCCACATCTCATATTCATTTAGTCAGAATCTTTTGGTTCTAAATGCAGATGTGAGTCTTGGATCTGGCTTTCTTTTCACACTGGCAATGTCTTCTACATAAGATGTCACCTAGGCATCTTCTAGATGACTATTCTAGTCACCGTTACCTAGGCGTCTTCTAGATAACTATTCTAGCCACCGTCACCTAGCCGTCTTCTAGATAACTATTCTAGTCGCTGTCACCTAGGTGTCTTCTAGATGACTATTCTAGTCACCGTCACCTAGCCGTCTTCTAGATGACTATTCTCAATGGCTCACCTGGTTTTCACCTTTGTCCCTGTGGTGGTTTGGATGAGAATACCCACCCACAGTAGGTTCATATATTTGCACGTGTGGTTCCCAGTTGGTGAACTGCTTGGGAGGATCAGGAGGTGTGGCTTTGGTGGAGGGGGTGTGTCACTAGGTCCACTGTGATTCAGAATGTAAAGCCCTTGGCTTCAGCTCCAGAGCCATGTCTGTCTGCTCTCCTCTATGATAAGTGGATAACACTCTGAAACTATAATCAAGCCCCCAGTTTAGTGCTTTCTTTTATAAGAGTTCCTTGGTCATGGTGTATAACAGTCTAACAGTGACTAAGATATCCCTCTAGCATGCATTTTCATCTAATACCCAGAGTGGTCTTTTTTGAAATCTAGATCATATCAATGTGTAGCTGAGATCATACGATGTCCCATCTAAAACCTAGAAGTTGCACAGTGTTTGCCCTGCTTATTCTACCTGACTCATCACCAGATGCTTCTCCCTCTTCTGGGCTATTTGAGCTTCTTGCTGTTACTGCACACGCCAGACATGTTAAAATCTCAGGCCTTTATACAGGCAGCTTCCTCTTACAGAGTCTCCCAAAATCTGCATGATGAATTTCTTTACTTCCTTCATGTCTATCCTAAATTTAAAATTGTAGCTGCCCTGCAGCCAATATGCACAACAGTAGATTTGAAATAATTCTCTAATTGTACTTGTATTTGAGAATTATAAATACCAAAATTAAATTCCAAAAATCATATAATAAGTGAAAAATTATTTACCACATTTTATAAATTATGCATATTTTTTCATATTAACACTCTAAAACTGAAAACCAATGTAATAAAATGCTATTTATAGTTTGATTGACAGGCAGCCCAAGAAGTTCCACACAGATGTCACTCAGCAGAGAGACTCTTACTTCTCATTGAATTACTAAGGTTCTCTTTACAATGTGCCTATATCCTTCAGTTTAAAACGACTAATTAAAAAAAAGAAACCACCTACAAAAACTAGGAATTTGGGTTTAATGATTACTTGATAATTGCAGCAAAAGTTATTTTATCTGATTATTATAAAAATTAGTTCATTTTTAGATGCATATCATTTAGTAAATACTAAATAGACCTTTTTGAATCAAGGATATTGACATCCTCAAGTTATATAATCTGTATTTTCATGTCCTGGTGTTTTCCTCTATAATTTAAAAGTGGGCTTTCAGTTTTTATAACAACACTCAGTAAAATGTTTGAGTAGAATTATCACGGTAAATGTCAGCTATTTTAGTTGGGTGTGGTGCATGCCTTTACTTTAATCCCAGCACTTGAGAGGCAGAAGGCAGACAGATCTTTTTTTTTTTTTTTTTTTTAATTTTTCGAGACAGGGTTTCTCTGTGGTTTTGGAGCCCTGCGCTGGAGCTAGCTCTTTTGTTTTTTGTTTTTTTTTTTAAGTATTTATTTATTTATTACGTATACAACATTCTGTCTGTGTGTATGTCTGCAGGCCAGAAGAGGGCACCAGACCTCATTACAGATGGTTGGGAGCTACCATATGGTTGCTGGGAATTGAACTCAGTACCTTTGGAAGAGCAGGCAATGCTCTTAACCACTGAGCCATCTCTCCAGTCCCTGGAACTAGCTCTTGTAGACCAGGCTGGTCTCGAACTCACAAAGATCCGCCTTCCTCTGCCTCACGAGTGCTGGGATTAAAGGCGTGCGCCATCACCGCCCGGCGACAGATCTCTTGAGCTCTTGTCCAGCCTGGTCTACAGAGTGAGTTCCAGGACAGGCTCCAAAGCTACAGAGAAACCCTGTGTCAAAGACAATAAAATTATATGAATGAAATATTATGTTACTGTAGTGGGTAAAAATTCTGTAGGGAAACAGAACTAATAGAATACATAAAAGTATATAAAGAAATTGGCTCAGTTTATGATGGATGCTAAAACGGTCCAGAGTCTTATGGGCTGGAACCTGGAGACCCAGAAAAGCCTGTGAGGTAGTTCCAACCCAAGTCCAAAGACTGACTATAGGAGCCTCACACCGCAGGACAGATAGTGTGAGCAAGCCCTGGTGCTCACACTGACTATAGGAGCCTCACACCGCGGGACAGATAGTGTGAGCAAGCCCTGGTGCTCACACTGACTATAGGAGCCTCACACTGTGGGACAGATAGTGTGAGCAAGCCCTGGTGCTCACACTGACTATAGGAGCCTCACACCACGGGACAGATAGTGTGAGCAAGCCCTGGTGCTCACACCGCGGGACAGATAGTGTGAGCAAGCCCTGGTGCCAGTCTGGAGACGTGAGAACCTGGTGTGTAGTCCTGACGTGAGTCTAAAGCTTGAGGAAACTCAGAAAATTAACCAGACATAGTAAAGAACCAGAGTTAGAGCAGCAGAGCTGATTCTCTGCAGCACTGGTGCGCATGCACCTCCAGATGTCCCCTGCTTAGTGGCTGGGTGTCAGCAGGGAAATGAGCTATGTCCTCTACTTCTCCCTTTGGGGGCTCCAGGTGTCTTAGTTAGGATTTGTATGCTGTGAAACCAACTCTTACAATGGAAACATATAATTGGGATGGCTCTCTTACAGTCTCAGACGTTCAATCCTTTATCATCATGCTGGGGAGCATGATGGCAAGCAGGCAGATGTGGTGCTGGCTACACCTTGCAGGCAATAAGAAGTTGACTGAGACACTGGGCAGTATCCTGAGCATAGGAAACCTTATAGCCCACCCCCACAGTGACACACTTCCTCCAACAAGGCCACATCCACTCCAGCAAAGCCACTCCTCCTAATGGTGCCACTCCCTCTGAGTTTATGGGAGCCAATCACATTCAAACTACCACATCAGGTATTTTCCATATGAGGGAGGGTTGAGATATAGAGTCTCACTGTGTGGCCCTGAGTGGACTGGAACTTGCTTTGTAGACCTTGCTGGCCATAAACTCAGGTAACCAACTGTCTCTGCCCCTTGAATGCCGGGATTAATGGCATGCACCACCATGCCAAGCCTCTCTAAAGTCGAACAACGTGTTATTGCTACTCAATTTTTTCCTTTGTACTTTGAAGCACGGTCTCGTTATGTAACTCTGGCTACAACTCACAGAGACCCACCCGCCTCCGGCTCCTTCGCCCCAAATTAAACATGTGCATCATCATACCTGACAGTATTCAATATTTTGTTGTTAGCACATATTAATTATGTATAATAATGGGTTTCATTGTGACATTTTCATGCACATATGTGTCTTTTTATCATATTCCCCTTCTGATACCTTCTCTTGTCCTCTCACTTCCACTGATCCTCCTCCTTCTTTCTAACTTTTGCCTCTTCTACTTTCATGTCTTTATTTTTATTTTTATTTTGTTTTTTGTGTGTTTGAGTACCCTAATGAGTTACAGGACATAGGGTAAATGTTCGCTTATAGGAGCATGGACACCATACCAGTTGCTGCAGTATTGAGGAGAATGTTTCTGCCTCCTGTTTAAGGGAGGCCTCTTGTTGGTTCATGGCTGCTCAGCCCCAAAATAAACACACAGAAACAATATTATTTAAATCACTGCTTGGCCCATTAGCTGTAGCTTTTTTATTGGCTAACTCTTACATTTTAATTTAACCCATTTTCATTAATCTGTGCATCACCACGAAGTTGTGACCTACCAGCTAAAGTTCCGGCGTCTGTCTCCAGCGGGGTAACATGGCTTCTCTCTCTCCTCCCTTCTTTCTCCCAGCATTCAGTTTAGTTTTCCCTACCTGCCTAAGTTCTGCCCTGCTATAGGTCCAAAGCAGTTTCTTTATTCATTAATGGCAATCACAGCACACAGAGGGGACTCCAACATCAGCCTTCAACCCTTGACTGTGTATAAATCCTCAAGGAGAGTAGGACCTTATGAGCTTAATTTAGTTTTATTGAAGAGATCATGCCTGAAATATAAAAAGCCTTAGGGCATATTCTTTAGTTGATTATTGGTTGAGCATAGCTCTCATTGAAGATTATTGTTAATCTAAGCCAGCATGAACACAGGGCCTATAATTTCAGCACTTGGGAGATAGAGACAGAAGGACCAAGAATTCAAGGCCTGTGCTAATGAGTGAGAACTTCTCTATAAAAAACAAGCAAACACAGTTATGAGATACTGTCTTCAAAACATGAAGATTTGTTTTATGCATATGAGTGTTTTGACTGCATGTATGTATGTGTACCGTGTGTGTGCCTGGAGCGTATGGAAGTCAGAAAAGTGTGCTCTAGAGCTGGGGTTATGGATGATTGTGAGCCACCATGTGCTACCCAGGACTTTTGTCTAAATTTTTATTTTAACTTACCCTCAACAGTTGAGGAAGAACTAAACCATATACCAGAGAAGATAGCTGTCCCTGTGTAGCACTCATCAAGTTTTTCACTGACGTATTATTGTCAATCCAACTTAGCAGACCAAGGCTTTTTGACACTGCACACTGTTATCCTATGTTACAGCACATACAACAGATAGACTGTAAACCAGTAAGCGTGATCATAGACTGTATAAATGAGAAGAGGAACTGGGATTAGATGGCCAGGTCCTTATTCTCAAGGGAAGCAGAGTAATCTGGAAATGACAGTTTTCACAGACTTATAAATAATACCTAAGTGACTGTGAAAGAAATGGTTGGATAGGTTCTATCCGAAAGCAAGGGTCTGGGGAGGGAAGGGACGGGAAGGTTTTGTCGTTGTCTGCCTGAATAATTGCTTTAACTTTTGAAAAGTAAGCTTATGTTACTTAGGCAAAACTTTTTTTTCGAGAAAGGGTTTCTCTGTGTAACAGCCCTGGCTGTCCTGGAACTCGCTCTGTAGACCAGGCTGGCCTCGAACTCACAGAGATCCACCTGCCTCTGCCTCCTGAGTGCTGGGATTAAAGGTGTGCAGCACCATCGCTGACAAAACATTTTTTAAAGTTCTGAATCTTATTCTCATCGACAGTACTCAGCAGTAGCCCTTCCGTGTTCTTTGCCAGGAGCACATGCTAGTTCCCTCGTTCAGACTCAGCCACTGCTCCTCAGAGCGAAATGCCTGTGTATTTGACTGGCTTTTTTTCCTAATCCCTCTGCTAAATAATTAGCTTCGTAAAGTGAGGAGCGGCTGTTTGTCACCAGACCCCTCTCTGAGGTTAGCTTCTTCCATGTAGTTTACATAACTGAACGAGGAGCGAATTGTATGATTTGTTGGCTCATGTTTTACAGTCTTCATGGCTTAAAAATTCAAATGTACTAACTTGGATGTAGAGAGTGCCATCTGCTAGGCCAAGCATTGTGTTTTTAAAGTATAATTTCTAAGTGCTCTAAGAGAGGATTTCATGGGTTAGGGGGAAATACTTTTTACTTAGAATTATATTCTAGATTACTGATAATAAGAATTTTTATTGCTTTAAAATGAGGCTCTTGTTTCTCATCTGGGTAGCTGTTGGATCTGTAAAGGCTTCTATCTCGTAGGCCTAAGAGCTCCCAAGCAACTCCTCCTATTTGTCTCGGGTGAACTGGTACTCAGTGCATTTGATCCCTTGCCGTATTAGAGGATTACTCATTTTAATATTTTAATCCCATGGTAACCTAACAACCAGAGTAAAGAAGTAGATGGCTTGTGAGAGTGGGTATTTGGTCTGCCTTCCGGCTGTGTTGTAGTCAAGAGAATATCCAAGCAGCTCTGGACAGATGGTGGGATAAAGTCTCAAACGTACACTGCCCTCCATGCTGATCCCTATTTAAAGTGACAGGGAAAACCCAACAGACACACTACTCTTTCAAGAATTCATTTGTTAAACCCAAATTTTGCTGTTTAATCCAGTCTTATATTTAATGTTTGCTTTCTTCACATACAGATATAAAACCACTTAAGATCTTCTTTGACCTTATGGCTCCTGCTAAATCATCCTTAACTTAACTAGGCCTGGTCTAAATGAACAAAAATTAAATCGATCTTATATAATACAGTACATACTGCAGTGTTAGCTGGTGTGAGTCATCAGTGTTTTTAATCTCTTTTCCAAGGAATAGTTATTTTGTGATAATGACCGGACGTGTGGCCGTCTTAGAACAGAAGACACTTTGTAATGAGTTTGTGCTGGGTCTTAAGGACAGTGGGTAGAATTTAGATAGGGAGAGATGGAAGAGGAGGAGTGGGCATGTGACTGTGAAATAGAGCACACATAGCCTGCATTCAATAACAGAACTCAAAAGGAAGTTGTAAGAAATGGAGTTGGAAGTTGAAATAAGATATTGGTGTACCCAGAGCTGCCTGGATATTCTCATGACTAGAACACAGCAGGAGGGCCAACCAGATGCCAGCTCACAAGAACAGTCTGCTTCTTTACTCTGTTGTTAGCTTCCCATGATATTAAAATTACTAATTTCCTTTCTGTTGCTGTGATAAAGCATTCTGGCCAAAAGCATTTTGAAGAGATCATATTCCATTCTTGAGGGAAGTCAGGGCAGGAACCTGTCCATGCAGCATTGCCTCCAACCAGGGGATAAACTTTTAGCCCAGGCAGCTGTGTGCTGGCTGACTAGCTCTCGGAACCACGCTCTACTGGCTTCCTTAGACATTCCAGGCCTCGCTGCCTTAGGGATGCTGCTGCCCACCATGTGTATCCTTTTCCCTACAGTGTCCATCATCAGTCGAGACAGTCCTTCACAGACGTGCCTACAGGCCAGTCTGATCTAGGCAGTTCCTCAGTTGAGGTCCCTCTTCCCAGGTGACTGTGTTGTGTCAGGTCAACAGTCAACACTAATCAACACCTGTACCTCAAAAGTCAGGCCAGATATATCTCTTACGTAATGAAAAGCCAGGTTCAAACAGAATTATCTTCAAATAATGGGGGAGTTGGCTCACAAAACTCACATCCAAATAGAGCAATTTTGCAATGTGGTTGACCACACAGCTCGGGTTTCCTGTTTGAGTGCTGTTCCTCTTCACATTGGTCTCATCCTTCCCAGCTGGCACAGAAATCCAAGCTCCTGTACTTCTCTGAGAGATGAGTGACAGACCAGGTTGCCAAGAGGCTCTTTGGCCATACGATGACTCCTATTTGTAGACAGAGGCTGTTTCATTTCCCGGCTGCTGACCCAAATAATCACACAGAAACTATATTAATTACAACTCTGTCTGACCTATCAGCTCAGGCTTCTTATTAACTAACTCTTATATCTTAAATTAACAGATTCCTATTATTCTGTTTATCAGCATGAGGCTGTGGCTTACTGGTGAGGGTCCAGCATCTGTCTCCTTCAGCAACTACATGGCATCTCTTTGACTCCACCTACTCTCTCTCTATATATATTTCTATTCGGATTTCCCACCTGACTTTATTCTGCCCTGCCGTAGGCTGAAGCAACTTCTTTATTAACCAATAAAAGCAACACATATACAGAAGGATATCCCACATCATCTCCCCCTTTCTGTCTAAATAAAAAAAGATTATTTTAACTTTAACATAGTAAAATAACATATAACAAAACATATCAAGCGAGAATTACATTTACACTAGTTAGTCTATTTGTATTTGGAAAGTTTTATATCTATTTTATCTTTTTTTAAAGATTGATTTATTTATTATGTATACAGTGTTCTGTCTGTATGTATGTTTGCAGGCCCAAAGAGGGTACCAGATCTCATTATAGATGGTTGTGAGCCACCATGTGGTTGCTGGGAATTGAACTCAGGACCTCAGGAAGAGCAGTCAGTGTTCTTAACCTCTGAGCCATCTCTCCAGCCCCCCTATTTTATCTTTTATAACTAAGGAAAACTATAATTATAACTATCAGTCTTTAACCCTTTAAAGACCCCAGAAGGATATAACATTACCTAAGTAAACAGGAAGTTCATTGTAAGCAACTTTTAAAACTCTAGAATTGCCGGGCGGTGGTGGCGCACGCCTTTAATCCCAGCACTCGGGAGGCAGAGACAGGCGGATCTCTGTGAGTTCGAGACCAGCCTGGTCTACAGGAGCTAGTTCCAGGACAGACTCCAAAGCTACAGAGAAACCCTGTATTGAAAAACCAAAACAAAACAAAACTCTAGAATTGACAGAGACCTCTTGCTGCCTGGACAGTCATCTGAAGTTTTTTTGTAACATTGGAGCATCCATCTTCAGTCTACAGGCTCATAGTATCTGGCAGACTTTTCGACAAAGCAAGGAATGTGAGGATCTTTTGCTTTATAATGGCAAAGTTCATCAGTTGCTTTCTTTTGTGTCCTGCAGAAGGTCTGGCAGGTTTTTGTTTTGTTTTGTTTTTTGTGACACATGAACCCTAAAGGATTGTCACACCTTCTTTAGGCAAGTTTGTGGGTCTTACATGTCCAGTTTATACAACATACCATCAAGCAGTCCAGGCAAGAGCAGGGATTTTTTTGCCCAAATGGCTAACAAATTCCATAAGGAGTCTCTTCAATGCCATCATCATCTTGAAGTAGATTGGTGCTGCCAGGAGATATGTCTTATTGTCATGAAAAGTCTGAGTTTTTAAAAATTTTTAAATGCCATATTTTGTAGGTCTTTGAAGTGTTGAAGATTATCTATCTTGGGGAAATATATTTCTGTATCTCTAGAAACCTTAACTAACATGACTACAAGTTTGACTATAATAGGTAACTATCTAAATCTTTAATTTTTAATTTTACATTACATTTTAAAATAAACTATATGAACATAATACCTTAAACAAGAGCAGAAATACATATACACAGTTTAACAAATCGAACTTAAATTTGTATCACGGGACCAAGGTCCCGCATCACCCCTTTCCATGCCTGAAGGAGCAGTGTGAAGGCAGGCGTCTGCTGACTGCCTTTGTTCAGAACTGACCACTGTGAACCACTCTGCCAGTATAAAAAGGGAAGCTCACAGCTAAATCTTGAACTTTAAGCATACTTTTATCTGGAGTATGCTCTGTTCTTCTCCTGACCTGTGGTAGTAAAATGGACACCAGAATTATATAATATTACTCAGTTATGATTGTCATTAGTCTGAATATTTTTGTTAAGATAAATGCTAAAATGAAAGCACAAGATTGCTAAATACTAAGAGGACTCATTGATGGATCCCGAGAACTAATATGGCTGGTTGGAAGTACCGCTGGCCACGTCCACGCTAAGTGGTAGTCTTCGGTGTGGTTGTAAAGAGTTTACCCTGCACTCTTCTGGGCCTCAGTGCCTTACCCAGGCTGCCTCAGTTTCTGGAGTGCTGGGGTTATAGGCAAGAGCCTCCACGCTTAGATAACTAAGAGTCTTCTGGGTTGCTATTTTTTTTTTAATTTAAAAATCTCTTTGGTCAGTTAGTCAGGCTTTTAATTCCAGCACTAGGGAGGCAGAGGCAGGTGGATCTCTGTGAGTTTGAGGCCAGGCTGGTCTGCAAAGCTAGTTTTGGAATGGCCAGGGCTACACAGACAAACCCTATCTCTAAAGACTGAACAAACACACAAAGAAACAAAAATCCCTTTGTTCAGGGCTGAGGATATGGCGTTGCAGTAGAGGGATGACCTAGCATATTCAGGGCCTTGGGTTTGATCCTCAGTATTAAAAAACGAGGAGGCAGGCCGGGCGGTGGTGGCGCACGCCTTTAATCCCAGCACTCGGGAGGCAGAGGCAGGCGGATCTCTGTGAGTTCGAGGCCAGCCTGGGCTCCAAAACCAAGTCCAAGACAGGCACAGAGAAACCCTGTCTCGAAAAACCAAAAAAAAAAAAAAAAAAAAAGAATTAAACAAATGAAAACAAAAAACAACAACAACAAAAAACCGAGGAGGCTAGAGAGTTGTTCATTAGTTAAGACACTTGTTCTTGCAGAGGACCCAGGTTTGATACCCAACACTCACGTGGTAACTTCCAACTGTCCATAATTCCAGTTCCAGGGGACCCAGTGCCCTGTTTTGACCTGTCCAGGCACCAGCCATTCACATGGTACACAGACCCGTGAACACTCATACACATAAAGCAAGCAAACAAACAAATAAATAATTTTTTTTTAAAATTTCCCTGTTCATAAAGCCAGTATTCTGATATGCTTAGTGAAAATCGATCAATGTGGGCAGATTTTTTTCTGATTCTCACTTTCTCATAAAGCACCATTGCTAAGGTACTGTCTTTAGTTAGTGTGTAAATCTTTGTGTGTGCGTGTGTGCATTCGTGCCTGTGTGTGTTTGTGATTCATTAATAAAGGTAAGCTTAGGGTTCTTGGGTAGTTTTCAGTCCTGAATTAAAGTAGTTCTTTTTATTTTTCTAAATCTTAATAGGATTTTTCCAATTAAAGATGTGCCCTTGGAGACGGATGACCTCGCCCGTTGGCTCTATCAGCGGTTTATTGAGAAGGAGGACCTCTTGTCACATTTCTACAGGACAGGTGCACATTTCTGAAGTTACCAGAGATGCTAGACATGTCCCAGTTACTTCTTATCTTTAAAATATTTACTTTTATTATTTCTAATTATGTGTAGGGGTGTGTGTGTGTGTGTGTGCACATGAGTTCATGCCCAGAGGAGGTTTCAGAACTCCTGGAGCCAGAGCTGCAGATAGATGAGCCACGTGATGTGGGTGCTGGGAACAGAACTCAGGTCCTCTGAGGGGCAACAGATGCTCTTACCCCCTGAGCTGTCTCTCCAGCCCCCTTTTAGTTGTTTAGATTAGAAATAAAAGTCATTCTGTATGTAAGAATTTAAACTTAGAATCTATGGAAAGAAAACTTTGTGTTGATGTATGTAGTCTCTTCCTTCGTCAGCCCGTGTACAGAGTGATGAGCATGCCGTACAGCCGTGTGACTCACACTGAGGAACACAGACAGCTGCAGGACAGGGACGCTACTAAGTGACAGTAATGTGTTGGCCTTGTACTTGAGGTCACTGGAATCTGTTTTTACATGCTTTTCCTTCCCTTTCAAGGAGACTTTTATTCTGTTGTATGGTTTTAGTTCACAGTAACATGGCCTCATTGCTGTGTGTCAGAGCAGAAAGTGGCTCAGCAGATGGTCCTTCTCTCCCAGGAAGCAGAAGCATTAGGGTTACAGCTTTTCTTACAAGAAAGGATGTAGTTCACTGTTTCCAAGGGTACAAAGTCAGTTATCTCTTCTATATTCTCAATACTCTAGATTCTGTAAGAACTACAGTAAATCTGGTCCTGGTAGCACAGGCCTGGGAGATTGAGGCAGGAGTATCCTGAGTTCAAAGCCTTCTTTGGTAACTTCCTGAGACTCTGTCTCTGAATAAAAGCTAAAACTCAGACTGGAAGTGTGACTCAGTGATAGGGCACTTGCCCAGTATGTGTGCCGCTCTAGATTGAGTCCCCAGCACCAAAACACACAACAAAAAATATAAGGAAAAGACAGGAAAGAAGGAAGAAGAAAGGAAGTTGGAAAGAAGAAAATCAGTGTTGGTTAGCGTAGTAGCCAACATGCTTTCACAGGCTGCTGTGTTATAGGCTGATTTCTTCATGTCTAAATGACAAGAGATGATGTACAGTGCAGGGCAGAGTTAATTCAAGGCTGAGCAGGCAGTTCAGGTGACCAGCGAAGAGGCCTTACCTTCCCACCCTTAGTCTCTTGCCTCCTGATATTGCCTAAGTTGTGGGAACAATGGTGAGCCTCTTTAAAAAGCCACTAGCATACCAGCCCTTGAGACTGGAAAATGCCCCTGTGAACTGCTTGTGAGCAGCGAATCCCTTTAGGAGCCAGCTTACCTGAGGATTAGCAGCAAGGACAAAGGCTGGAGAGCAAGAGTGGCAGAGGATCTCAGTGACACTGTTCCAAAGCCATCTAGCTTTCCTTTCCAGAAAAAAACAAATTACATATGTTTTCTTTCTTATTACAAAGACATATTTTGTAAACCTTACTGTATTTTGAGAATATAAGTGTTATATAACCACTTTTGTGGCAAAAAAAAGTGCTATTTCAGAAATTATTAGATATCAATTTCATAGATCCTGTGTCTGAAGAAATGTAGCTATTCAATAAGGAGCAAGGCAACCTGAGTGCCAGTTCTCACAGACTGGACTCCAGGGGAGGTGGACAGTAGGCAGGGCTACAGACGGAAAGCAGTTAGACCACTGGAGATTGGAGGGCAGGGAGCCAGGGCCAGAGGATGCTGCTGAGTCATCCTCTGTGGGTAGAATAGTGCAGGCGAAGGCTAGGCTGCTGGACAGGCTGGGCAGCTTCAGATTGTGTCAGAGGAAATCTCTCTGCAAAGCAAAGCAGTTCCCAGTAAACCTAACTGTGGGTGAATACTCAGCTTTCATTCAGGAGACCTGTACTGCCGGGAATCACATGACTTTCTGTCTTGTCTTCTAGGAGCCTTTCCTCCTCCCCAGGGCCAGAAGGAAGCTGTTTCCAGGGAGATGACCCTCAGCAACATGTGGATATTCCTTATTCAGTCCTTCGCATTTCTGTCAGGCTATCTGTGGTACCACATCATTCAGTATTTTTACCATTGCCTATTTTAGGAACTGATTTGGACTTGCCACATAGGAGTTCAGACTTCATACGTGTGCTTTATTTTACATGTGCAAATCTAAATATACAAATCAAAATATATGAAAAGCAAAGAAAATTCGGATGGATGGATTAATGTTTATCCCCCGTTGGGATATTTTAAAACTCGCCTACAGTGAGGATCAGTGATACAATGAAGTGCTAATGTATTTTAAGGACTTTTCATGGTTTAAGGAGACACACACTCTACCATATGTTTATGCATCACACTGGGAGAAGAGGAAATCATAAAATCATCCTAGAAGACTTCGAAAGACGCTGTTGCCACCAGATGCCCCTGGTCATGCCCCCGTTCAGAAGCTGTGCTCCTCTTTATTAGGGCAGAGCTTCACAGTGTTAATGTGTCCACCCATCATGCTGAGGTGCTGGAGCTGGAGAGCTGGCGGGCAAGTCCTGAGGACTCGTCTCCTTCTCTGACCAGCTGCAGTCCTCAGTCCTGGCTGAGGAGCAGTGTCCACTATTCACGGAATCATTGTGTCCCTGGGAAGGCTAGCTCGGCCCAGCACCATGCTAACATGGGCTAGTGTTTCCCTCTGTCGGGGAAGGGGGCACCACTTTCTCTTCTGTATAGAAGGCACATCATAGAGTGATAATTGTATTTTACAAAATGCACTTTTATCAGATGCAAATATAACAAAAGATAGTAACACAGCCTGGAACAGAGGAAAGCCTCATCGTGAGCAGGCTCTCAGGAGGCTTTCCTGTCTGCGTGCTTGCCCATGATGCACCACCTCCCTGACCCCATCCCCTGTTGGTAGCTGGACCTCCCCTCACCCCAATTTTGACATAGTAGCACCAAATGTATTTGGGGACAGTTAAAGCAAATTAATGCAAACATTTAAATGACCAGTTTAAGGGATATAGACTAGCATATTAGGAAATAAAAGGTAGAACCAGACAGTGGCTTGCAGTATTGACAAGGCCTCCTGTGGCCCCCCAGAATCTGTGCAGACATTGGTGTGTTCTGTCATTATGTCAAGCGGCTGCTCTTCTCAGGGTTGCAGGACCAGGAGACAGCAGCTCGGTACCCTTCCCAGTCTCTTTCAGTTGTTTTTGAAGAGGGCAAAGTCAAGCAAATTTCCGTTCAATTATAGAAAACTTTTTTAAAGTCTGTCATGTGTTCCCTTGATATAACTCACAGGAGAACCAAACTTTGCAAAAAGTACAGACACTGCATTGACATTGAGACAGAGGGTTCGATTAGGATAATAAATTCCTAAACCTGAGTAAGGCAGCAGGAGTTCTCTGTGGCATGGACACTGTAGAGTCCCCTATTGTGGATGACAGCACAACTAACAATTCTGAGAAATAGGCTGTAAAACAAAAGTAAAGACTAATGCTTTCTGTTTTCAAATAAACCAAAAAAAATAAAATGAGGAAAAGATGCAAATTTCCCCACTTGTACGGGAAAGTCTGAACACCACCAAATAAAAGCCCATAGCCCTTCATCTTTAGTAAACCCAGAGCACCTGTGGAAGAGAACGACATGCTAGCTGGCACACCTCAGCAGCACCGCACCACTGCTGGCACAGTGCAGGAGACATTGAAGAGAATGACATGCTAGCTGGCACACCTCAGCAGCACTGCACCACTGCTGGCACAGTGCAGGAGACATTGAAAAGAATGACATGCTAGCTGGCACACCTCAGCAGCATTGCACCACTGCTGGCACACCACAGGAGACGTTTAGTGTGGAGCAGCTGTTGGCTCTGCATTACAGTGACAGTGGATGGGTGAGGGGAGCTGTCTTCTTCTGGAAGTGATGGGCAGCCAGAGAGAAGCTACTCAGTGCTTCTGTCTGAGGCCCAGGAAAGACTGGACGGATTGAATTGAGGCATCAGCTGGCCATCTTGGGGGGGGGGGTTGTTCACTAGGTAGCAGCCCATTTCCGACTGCGGTGGCCGGTTCTTACATGGGTCTGTATATCCATACATGCTGACAGAGTTGTGGCTCTGGCCCCCTTCGACCACTGCTGTGCTCCACAGGACATGATCTTTGAGTGTACTGTACATGGTAAGCTCCGTCCCCTAAGAGGCGTCACTTTCAGAGGCAGTTTGATTTCACAGTCTCTAGAGTGACAAATAATGATAGATTTGTGTGCTAAGGTTTAATAATAGACATGAGCTGTCCTACACATCTTCGGTTCTTTGAACATGTCTTCTGTGTGCAAAACGTGTTTGAGAGTATTGGTAGTAGTAACTGGAGTCCACCTACTTGTACTAACTAGGGAATGTGAAGAGAGAGCAGGTATTCTCTGTAACGGTCTGGGGAAACTGCCGCTGTAGAGAGTGGAATAAAATTTCCCATTTGTACTGTGGTGTGTAAGGAAAGGAAGTTAATGTCTCAAGTTAGGGGGAAAGTGAGTAAAGCCACACCGGTCTGTAAAGGCGTCCTTTAGGGTTGCGGCTCTTTGTCCTCAGCCGGACTGCCTGCCTTCCTGCAGACAGGCTGGGCAACTCACTGCTGGAGTCCTTGGACCACAGACAAGACCAAGCAGCAGCTCACCTCGCCCAGTTTCAGAAATGCATGTCTGATTGAGCAGCCCATAAGCCGTGGAAGCAAAGAAAAGCCAGAATGGGGTGAAGCTTGAATAGATAGACTAGTTAGATGAGGACTTAGTAAAGTATGAACTGATAGCTGTGGATTCAGATCTGTCATTTATCCGTCTTTGGTATTACAGCCCTTAAATTCCTGTAGCAAAGAACTTGGGATTGCTGAGTAAGCAGTCAATCACAGCGTAGTTAATTCAGTATTAAGTCATAGGAAGCCAAAACATAATTTTTTGTAGGAATTCCAGACAACCAGCAGGAAGAGAAAGCATCAAAGCCAGCATAACCCGTGGGCTGGACAGGCATCCCTGAACAAGACAGAGCTGGTGCAGCTGAAGTTGTCCCAATCGCGGCCTCTGATGTGGTTGTGATGTTGTTGTCTGGATCAGTGTCGGCAATACCACTTCATTCGTGGCCTTGTGTGTGGCTCCCTTCTTATTAATTTGTCTTAGTGATGTGTTTTGACAATCGGTAAACACTGAAGGCTCCTATTCCCTTGGTCCTGGTTGTAGTCACAGAAAGCAGTCTGTGATCACAGGGGTCTCCTGTGTCCCTTTCATGTTTGTTTGCGTCACTGAACAGGGGGAGTTAACTGATGTTTTGTGGTTCGTATCCTTTTCTTTGAAGTCACTGCACAACAGTGAACAGAGAATTTTCCTCCAGAGTTATCATTCCAGAGAGTGTACTCAGCTCTGTCCCACAAAGGGTGGATGATACTGGTGTCTTCTGTGGGATTTTAGGCCTGCAAGTGCTGTGAACCTTGTAGCTGCAGGCAGGAGAGTCAGAGGAGCTCTGGGTCACAGGTGTGCTAGTTCATGTCGTGATGGGCAGACTCTGTTTGGGACCAATGCCACCTAAGCTGGAAATTTCTGGATCACAAAGGAGCCTGGCATACTCTGCAGTCAGTGGTTGGTGCTGTCTGACGGTTGTTTTGTACCCCCCCCCATAGTCACCAAGTGGGCTCTGAGAAGAAGCTGCAGGTTCCGAACTGGGGGGGGGGGGGAATGGCCGTAGTCATGTAAGGTGCAGTCTTGGGCTATCTGCAGAAATTCCATCTGAGGAATTTTTACATTAAATATTTTTTTAAAACAGTTTAAAGAGCAAAAAATATGTATGTATATTATAGTTGCAAAGTGTGCAGATGCTTTGAATGACTATTTTTATTGTGTAAAACTGTTGAACACAACTGTGGTGCCCAAATTCTTTACGTGTAAGGAGTCTGTGCATTTTACAGTAACATCTTATGATTGGGTAATGAGACAGTTAGACACTCAACTACCGTTATTTTTATTAAGTGCTTTCACTTTCTTTGCAATTATTACACAGTTGTATTTATTTTCTACAGATGGATTTTTGTTTTCGTGATGCTGTAATGTTTACTTCAGCTGGTTGAGCTCTCTTTGTGATCCGCATGTCACTGTGTGTTTTAAGAATGTCTGTAAAGGCTGAGGCAACTGTAATTCCCTTCTGTAAAGGGCTGGTCACGTGTGGATCTGGTCTCTGAATGCATTGGGGATGATCTTACCAGATCACCTTTTCAGAAACTTAGACATTGTGAATACCAAAAGAAGCATTTTCTCAGCAAAAATTAATAGCTGGTTCTATTTTTTTTAATGTAGAGAAAATAAAGTTGATTTTTTTTCCAAAACAATGCTTTTAATTCTTACTAGTGGGGATGGGTATCTGTGCTGTCCTGGAGCTCCTCAGTGTGAACCGCTGGCGCTCGTGCCCGAAGCTCAGCATTCAGTGGCTGGTGAGAAAACCATCTGTTTCCGGCCGGGACTTAAAGGATTTGCCCTTCCCCAGTCTTCTCATTTGTTGCGTGATAGTAAAATTTAGCAGTCCTCTCTCTTGGAGAAAATTGGGTATATAAGTGCACATACATGTGTAATAAATTTTGCTTATAACAGATATTTAATGCAATTAGCAAATAATAAAATATAATTGGTTTTTACATTATAATTGTCATTGCTGAACCCTCAGAGCCAACCTGTGACTGAATATCAACCATGATTTGATTGATAGCGTTATGTCCTGATATCCTAATCATCTCCACATAGACTGTTAATCAATCTAGTGTTTGACTTATTACTAGACTTGTACAAAGCCTCCTTTTACTTTCACCATTAATTGGTTTAGATAATTCATTTTTAATTATATTAAAACCCTAAAATTAAATGATCAGAAGCCAGGCAATGGTGCACATCTTTAATGCCGGCACTCAGAAGGCAGAGACAGGCATATCTCTGAGTTTGAGGCCAGCCTGGTCTACAGCATGAGTTCCAGGACAGCCAGGGCTACACAGAGAAAGCCTGTTTCAAAAAACCAAAGTCAGTAAACAGCTGGAGTGAGAAAGTCAGGAGCTACCTTCAGCACACTACTGTCTCTGTGTTTTGATTTGACTTAATTATTATCAAGAGCTACCTTCAGCACACTACAGTCTTTCAGTGTTTTGATTTGACTTCATTATTAGCATTGGATAAAATTCTCAGAATTGATTTACTCGTTGCCCTGTGCCAGTTTTGAAGTGTGGGAAAAGCATGGACATGGATATGGCCATGGGGAGTCTGACGGCAGGCAGAAGCCTTTCGGGGTGCAGTGGCCAGCACGCTCCACCTCTCAGAGCTGAGTAAATGCGGGACAAAGCATTGATGGCTTAATTACTTCGTTTGTAAAATATGTTTGACCCCCGTTGAGAACTTTTAATGTATTAAAATATCTCGCACAATCCTACCAAATAAGTTAACTAGTTAGAGTTCAGTCTACCTCTTCTTTTCCTGGCTGGAGTTAGGCTGCTGGTTGGGGGAGGCTGCAGTTTTATTTCCCCTCTGAAGTGCTTTATGTGGAGGGCAGCAGGTTGGGGGCTCTCTGAGATCTGTTGCTGACCAGCCCTACACCCCACGAGTTGGGGGAAAGCCATTGTTTTTAATTCCCACTTAATATGAAAATGTTTGTTTTAGAAAAATGTTTCTTGCTGGTGAAAAAAAAATGTATTTTTAAAAGGAAAAACCAAATCCTCTTTTGGTCCGAGGAGTCAGCTGTATGAGCAGGTGTGACCGTATCATAACATGCTGATGTCATAGAAATCAATAAATTTTTACCTCTCAGGAGTCGGGTGACCTTGTTCTTAACTCTTACAGACTGGAGAGGCCCGCGGTTCAGGATGCACATGGGGGTGGGGGAGGGCTGGCTGACCACCAGAGTAAGTGGGCCTCTTTCACAGTCAGGAAAACACTCCGCAGTGGGGATGAGAGCCTGCGTACAAGGGAGAAAATGAAGCACTTCTCTTCTGTTGGTAACCAAGGAGCACCCATGGTGCCCACGCCCTGGAGACACTCTGGGGACAGAGATAGACGCTTGTTTGGCTGACGCAGGGAAATTACCTGTTTTTATCTGTATGAGTGTTTTTTGCCTGCATGTGTGACTGTGTGCCGTATTCATGCTTGGTGGCCCCTGAGGCCACAGGACGCATCTGGTCCCCTGGGACTGGAGTAAGTTGACCTCTGGAAGAGAAGCAAGTACTCTTAACCACTGAGCCATCTTTCCAGCCCCGCTTGGTGTTAGTGAGAAAATGTGGAGTAAACTGAGTAAGAGGCCCTAAAGATTCCAGTTGTGTTGTGTTCCTCTTTCACTTTGGGTCCCCAAACTACCAAGTCTTACCTGCAGTTTTCTGTCAGTTGCTACTGTATCGGGACCAGCTGGTGGCCAGTTGGGGGTAAAGAAGAAAAGGTGCCCCAAAGGGGAACAATCAGAACTGGAGTGCTGAGAAGAGGAACCCAAAATATTGGGTGATAAAGGGCAGGTCAGCTGCTGCTGTCCACAGCAGGTGTGCACACTCTAGATAACAGACTCGGCCATGGAAGGTTAGTGATAGAAAGCCAACTTCCATATCGCCTCTGTCCTAAAGAGTGCCTGTCACTCATGGATCCCATTTCAGGTGACTGTCCCCTGGACAGGAAAAAGCCATACCTAAGTCATTAGGAATCTCTGCCCCAAGGGCCAACTAAGGCACAGTTGTCAATGCTGATGATTCAAGCCCTTCCTTTAACCAAGGCCCCTAATCCACAACAAAGTGTTTTGCTTCCCCTGTTGTGTATATGTTCTAGTAAGGACAGAGGGTGGCACCAGTATTTGGGCTGGTCTCGGATACCTTGAATTCTGATGTGGGACAATGGGCAGTGGCAACTCAGGGCTTCCAAAAGCACAAGCAGAAGCCAACAAGACCTTGTAGAATACAACCCAGGATTTATTTACTTTTTAATTAATTTTACATTCCAACCAAGGTTCTCCCTCCCACCTGTCCTCACCTCCCTAACCCAGCCCACCCCCCATCCACTCCTTCCCAACAGGTAAGGGTTCCCATGGGGAGTTGACAGTTTGGCACACTAATATGGGACAGGACTAAGCCCCTCCCTTTAGCATTAAGTCTTAGCATGCCATCCCCTCATAGGGAATGCGTTCTAACAAGCTAGCTCCAGTACCCGGGGTAGATCCTGATCCTACTGCCAGGGGCCCCTCAGCCCAAGCTTCACAACCGACTCCCACATACAGAGGGGCCTCGTTCGGACACCTGCAGCTCTCAGCTATCTGTCCGGAGTTCATGAGTTTTCATGAGATTGGTTCAACGGTCTCTCTAAATTTTCCATCATGATCTTCATATCCCTTGCTCACATATTCCCTCCTCTCTCTCTCTCTGACTAGACGGGTGGTTAGGTGTGGATCTTTCCATCTGGTTCCCCCAATTACCGCAGCTGTGGATTGTAGTCCGGTTCTCTTTTGCTTTGTTCTATATCTTCTATCCACTTATGAGTGAGTATATGCCAGGCTTGTCTTTCTGAGTCACTCAGAATGGCTTTTTCTAATTCTATCCATTTGCCCACAAATTTCATGATGTCATTTTTTTTTTTACAGCTAAGTAGTACTCCATTGCATAAATGCACCACATTTCCTTATCCATTCTTCAGTTGAGGGACATCTAGGTTGTTTCCAGGTTCTGGCTATGACAAACAATGCTGCTATGAATATTGTGGAGTGAGTGTCCTTTGGATCTGTGCCCAAGAGTGATATTGCTGGGACTTGAGGTAGATTGAATCCCAATTTTCTGAGAAACCGCCATACTGATTTTCAGAATGGCTGTACAAGTTTGCACTCCCACCAGCAATGGAGGAGTGTTCCCCTAACTCCACGTCCTCTCCAGCATAAACTGTCATCAGTGTTTTTGATCTTGGCCATTCTTACAGGTGTAAGATGGTATCTCAGAGTTGTTTTGATTTGCATTTCCCAGATGATTAAGGATGTTGAGCAATTCCTTAAATATATTCTGCCTTTTGAGTTTCTTTTAAAATTGAGAAATCTCTATTTAACTCTCCACTCCATTTTACAATTGGATTATTTGGTATTTTGTTGTCTGTTTTCTTGAGTTCTGTATATATTTTGGAGATCATCCTGCTTTCAGATGTGGGGTCGGTGAAGATCTTTTCCCAGTCTGTAGACTGTCATTTTTGTCTTGTTTGCCATGCCATTGGCCTTACAGAAGCTTCTCAGTTTCAGGAGGTTCCATTTATTAGTTGTTTCTCACAGTGTCTGTGCTGCTGGGGTTATATTTAGGAAGTGGTTCTCTGTGCCAATGCATTCAAGGCTACCTCCCACTTTCTCTTCTATCAGGTTCAATGAAACTGGCTTTATGTTGAGCTCCTTGATCCACTCGGACTTGAGTTTTGTGCAGGGCGATAGATACGGGTCCATCTATTTGCATTCTTCTACACGCTGGCATCCAGTTATGCGTCATCATTTGTTAGAGGTGGTTTCCTTTTTCCATTGAACCTTTTTGGCTTCTTTGTCAAAAATCAAGTGCTCATATGTGCGTGGATTAATGTCAGGTCTTCAATTTGATTCCATTGATTCACTTATCTGTTTGTTTTTGTTTGGTTGGTTTTGGGTTTTTGTGGGGTTTCGTTGTTGTTGTTTGTTTGTTTGTTTGCAAGACAGGGTTTCTCTGTAGCTTTGGAGCCTGTCCTGGAACTAGCTCTTGTAGATCAGGCTGGTCTCGAACTCACAGAGATCCGCCCGCCTCTGCCTCCTGAGTGCTGGGATTAAATGCGTGCGCCACCACCGCCTGGCCAGTGTTTTGAGGTCAGGGATGGAGATGCCTCTGGAAGTTCCTTTATGGTACAGGATTGTTGTAGCTATTCTGTTTTTTGTTTGCTTTTCCATATGAAGTTTATTAATGTTCTTTCAAGGTCTGTGAAGAATTGTTTTGGTATTTTGATGGGGATTGCATTGACTCTGTAGATTGCTTTTGGTAAATTACCATTTTTATTATGTTGATCCTACCTATCCAAGAGCATGGGAGATCTTTCCTTTTTTTTTTTTGATTTTCGAGACAGGGTTTCTCTGTTGCTTTTGGTTCCTGTACTGGAACTAGCTCTTGTAGACCAGGCTGGCCTCGAACTCAAAGAGATCTGTCTATGATCTTTTCATTTTCTGATGTCTTCTTCAATTTCTTTCTTCAAAGACTTCATACATGTCTTTCACTTGTTTGTTTAGAGTTACCCCAAAATATTTTATGTTTGTGGCTATTGTAAAGGGTGATGTTTCTCAAATTTCTTTTTTGGCTCATTAATCGTTTGTGGATAGGAGGGCTACTGATTTTTTTTAGTTAATCTTACTGAAGGGGCTTATCAGTTGTAGGAGTTCCCAGGTAGAGTTTTGGGGGTCACTTATGTATACTATCATATCATTTGCGAAAAGTGACAGTTTGACTTCTTCCTTTCCGATTTGTATTCCCTTGATCTCCTTTTGTCGTCTAATTGCTCTAGCTAGAGCTTTGAGTACTGTATTGAATAGATACAGAGAAGAATGGATAGCCTTGTCTTGTTCCTGATTTTAGTGGAATAGCTTTGAGTTTCTCTCCACTTAATGTGATCTTGACTGTCAGCTTGCTGTAAATTGCTTTTTATTATGTTTATATATGTCCCTTGTATCCCTGATCTCTCCAAGACCCTTATTATGAAGGGGTGGTAGACTTTGTCGAAGGCTTTTTCAGCATCTAATGAGATGATCTTTTTTTTTTCTTTCAGTTTATTTATGTGGTGGATTACATTGACAGATTTCCATAGGTTGAACCAACCCTGTATCTCTAGGATAAAGCCTACTTGGTCACGGTGGATGATTTTTTTTTTTGATGTGTTCTTGGATTCGGTTTGCCAGTATTTTATTGAGTATTTTTGCATCAGTGTTCATGAGGAAGATTGGTTTGTTGTTCTCTCTTCATTGCATCTTTGTGTGATTTGGGTATCAGGGTAATTGTAGCCTCTTAAAAGGAGTTTGGTAAAATTCCTTCTGTTATTTTATTGGTGAAATATTTTGAGGACTACTGATATTAGCTCTTTGAAGTTCTGGTAGAATTCTGTGCTGAAGCCATCTGGTCCTGGGCTTTTTTTTGGTTGGGAGACTTTTATTGGCTGCTTCTATTTCCTTAGAGGTTATAGGTCTATTTAAATTGTTTATCTGCTCTTGATTTATCTGCTCTTGGTATGTAGTACCTAGCTAGAAAATTGTTTCTTTTAGGTTTTCCAATTTTATGGAATACAGGTTTTTGAAATATGACCTGATAATTCTCAGTATTTCCTCAATGTCTGTTGTTATGTCCTTCTTTTCATTTCTGATTTTGTTAAATTGGATATTCTCTATGGGCTTTTTGGTTAGTTTAGATAAAGGTTTGTCTATCTTGTTGATTTTCTCAAAGAACCAACTCTTTGTTTTGTTTTGTATTCTCTTTGTTTCTATTTTATTGATTTCAGCCCTCAATTTGATTATTTCCTGGTGTCTATTCCTCCTGGGTGAGTTTGCTTCTTTTTGTTTTAGAGCTTTCAGGTATGCTATTAGTTTGTTAGTGTAGGATTCTCCAATTTCTTTATGTAAGCACTTAGTGCTATGAACTTTTCCTCTTGACCTCTTTCATAGTGTCCCATAAGTTTGGGTATGTTGTACATTCATTTTCATTGACTTCTAGGAAGCCTTTAATTTCTATTTCAACTGAATCCCGGGGGTGATTCAGTTGAGCAATATTCAGTTTCTATGGGTTTGTAGGCTTTCTGGAATTTGTGTTGTTATATTCTAACTTTAAGCCATAGTGATCCATTAAGATATAGGGGATTATTCAAATTTTTATATCTGTTGAGATTTGCTTTGTTGCCAAGAATATGGTCAATTTTAGAGAATGTTTCATGAGGTGCTGAGAAGATGGTATATTCTTTTGTGTTTGGGTGGAATGTTCTATAGTTGTCTATTAAGTCCATTTGAGTCATGACATCTGTTAGTTCTCTTATTTCTCTGTTAAGCTTCTGTCTGGCAGACCTGTCCATTGGTAAGAGTGGGGTGTTGAAGTCTCCTACTATTAGTGTGTGGGGTTTGATGTGTGATTTAAGCTTTAGTAGGTTTTTTTTTTTTTTTTTTACAGATGTGGGTGCTCTTATATTTTTTTTTACAGATGTGGGTGCTCTTATATTTCGGGCATAGATGTTCAGTGTTGAGACTTCGTCTTGATGGATCTTCTGTGCTATGAATATGAAATGGCCTTCTTGTCTCTTTTGACTGATTTTAGTTTGAAGTCTATTTTGTTAAATATTAGGATAGCTACACTGGCTTGTTTCTTTGGTCCATTTACTCTGAGGTAATGTCTGTCTTTGAGGTTGAGGTGTGTTTCATGTATGCAGCAGAAGGATGGATTCTGTTTTCATACCCAATCGGTTTGCCTGTGTCTTTTTATAGGCAAATTGAATCCATTGATATTATTGACCCATGATAGATACTTCCTGATATTTTTGTTTTTGGTGGTGGTGGTGGTATTGTGTGTATGCTTTTCTCCTTTGGGATTTGCTGGTGTGGGATTTTCTATTGTCTGTGTTTTTTTGTGAGTGTAACTAACTTCCTTGGGTTGGAGTTTTCCTTCTAATACTTTTTGTAGGGCTGGATTTGTGGATAGGTATTGTTTAAATCTGGTTTGTCTTGGAATACCTTCCGTCTATGGTGATTGAAAGCTTTGCTGGGTATAGTACTCAGTGCTGGCATCCATGGTCTCTTAGTGTCTGCACAACACCTGTCTAGGACCTGGCTTTAATTGTTTCCATTGAGAAGTCAGGTGTAATTCTGATTGGTCTGCCTTATATGTTACTTGACCTTTTTCTTTTGCAGCTCTTAATATTCTTTCTTTTGTATGTTTAGTGTTTTTATTATTATATGGTGAGGGACCTTTTTTTTTTTGGTTTAGTCTATTTGGAGCTTCTTGTACATTCATAAACATGTCCTTTAGGTTGGGAAAGTTTTCTTTTATGATTTTGATGAATATATTTTCTATGCCTTTGAGCTATACTTCTTTACCTTCTTTTATCCCTATTATTCTTAGCTTAGGTCTTTTCATGGTGTCCCAGCTTTGCTGGATATTTTGTGTTAAGAATTTGTTGGATTTAACATTTGACTGGTGAATCTATTTCCTCTATTGTATTTCAGTGCCTGAGATTCTCCCATCTCTTGCATTCTGTTGTTTATTCATACTTTACCATTTCCAGAATTCCCTCGGTGTGTGTTTTCTTTATTGCCTCTATTTCAGTTTTTAAGTCTTTTTTTAAATTGATTTTTACTGAGCTCTACATTTTCCTCTGCTCCCCTCCCTGCCTCTCCCCTCCCCTTCAACCCTCTCCCAAGGTCCCCATGCTTCCAATTTACTCAGGAGATCTTGTCTTTTTCTACTTCCCATGTAGATTAGATCTATGTAAGTCTCTCTTAGGATCCTCATTGTTGTCTAAATTCTCTGGGATTGTGATTTGTAGGCTGGCTTTCTTTGCTTTATGTTTAAAAACCACTTATGAGTGAGTACATGTGATAATTGTCTTTCTGTGTCTGGGTTACCTCACTCAAAATGTTGTTTTCTAGCTCCATCCATTTGCCTGCAAATTTCAAGATATCGTTATTTTTTTCTGCTGTATAGTGCTCCACTGTGTAAATGTACCACATTTTCCTTATGCTTTCTTTGGTCGAGGGGCATTTAGGTTGTTTCAGGCTGCAATGGCCACTGCGCTTCCTACCGCTTCCCCGCAGGGACTGGGGCCACACTGCGCTCCCTTTCTCTCGGATACTTCCCAGCAGCAGCATCCCTTTCACTCCTTCACTCTTTAGTTAAATTATACTCAGGATGGGAGAGTCCAAAACTCTACTCATACTGAACCTGTACCAGGAGGAGGAATCTGAGGCTGTCTTTGAAGATCGGCTATAGACTACAGCATTTCCTCGGCTATTTGAATAAAGAATTTTAGGTCTAGAAGAGTTCGCACTTGGCGAAGTTGCCAGCAATATCAGCTGGAAATGCTTTGAGTTGCCAAATACTTAAGTGAGGGTTGACTCTGTCACGCTGCCTCTCACTTGTATAAGTCATGCTGGTCTAATGAGTGAACACCTAGCAAAAAGGTTTTGGCTTGTGCCTAGCATGCGCAAGGTCCTAGGTTCGATCCTCAGAACCACAGAAACAAAAAGATTATTTTTGCCAAACATTGTGAGGCACACTGTAATCCCAGCAACTCGGGGTGACTGAAGCTAGGTTCAAGGCTAGACTGGGTGTAGTGGGGAGTTGGAGACCAATCTAGGCTAGAGTATGTCTCTAAAAAGATTTTGTTGGCGAGCCGTGGCACGGTCTGTGGAACTGATGAGCACACTGCTCATTGGCCTTTGAGGTTTTAGAGTTAGTGGGAACTTTGGCCTTTACTTCTTTGGGGGCAGTGGGTTTCCTTGTGCAGTTCAACCTGTTGCCAGGGGAGTCGGGAGAACTGAGGGCCTAATAATCTCTCAGTCTGCAAATTGGAAGATGGCATATGTGGGTGTCTAAAAAATGTCAGAACTGGAGAGGGGCTCATACTGTTCTTACAGAGGACCCAGGTTCAATTCCCAGCACCCACGTAGGGCAGCTCACAACTGCCTGTATTTCTCAGGCCAAGGGTTTAGATACACTCTTCTGAACCCAGCAGCACACACACGCCAACACAATTTTAGTCTCTCTTTATACAGAATGCTGAGGAGTAAGTATACATGTTGAAAGTATCTCAAAGTTGTACAGTTTCATGTTCCTCAGTGTTGAAGTAAACATGATAGTCCCGAGCTCTGAAGGACTGATCTCTTAGAATAGTCCCGAGCTCTGAAGGACTGATCTCTTAGAATGTCCCCCTGAGGTTTGGCAGAGACAGCATTAACCACTAAAAAAACCTTTTAAGTCTGTGGCTTTGTCTCTTTCCGTGTGGACGTGATGTGTTTTGCTCTGTTCTTTGGGGGAAGGAGAGAGTGCCTTCATTTCACGCTGAAGGGAAGAGACTCCGATCCCTTAATACTTCTGTCGTGAATTCTAAGCCTGAACCCTGCAGAGAGAGCTAGCAGCACCTGGTGTCGTGTTCATCCATCACAGTCAGGGCCCACAGAGAGAGTAGGACCAGATCTGAGGCTCTGCCCTGGAGGTGAACCCCAACTCTGGCCATTGAGATATATATATATATATATATATATATATATCTTTTTGATTTGACAGATATGTATATATATATTTTTATTTCACTCCTTGTGCGTCAAATAGGAAACTCAAGGAACGATTTTCATATATTAAATGAGATATTGTACATGAAACACAGAAGATGGGTGTGCTTTGTACTGGAGGAGTGCTCTGCCCCACTTAGGCCCAACGGAGGAAGTGAAGACTTTCTGGCCTAGATGTACGGTCACTCCAGATGTCCCATCTTGTTCACAAGACTGTGTCATTGCCACAAAGGCTAACAGTTACCGATGCCCACCAGCATAAACAGACTTAATGAACATAGCCGTACTGCTGGCCCCACACAGACTCTCCAGGGCCCCCAGACAGCAGCATGAAAGAGCTTTGAGGTTGGAGAAGCAATTAGGAAGGGCGGGGAGAGGAAACCAGATCTGCCAGACAGAAGACATTACATACTCTTCATAGAGACCTATTTCTGCTTCTGAGACATGATGTCACCTATGATACGGACCTTGAACTAATCAGGAGGGAGCGAGATATAACTTCTGCTATTTGAAAGTTGTCCTCTGGCTCTGAGAATAGGAAGCATGGCATCAAAGGCCCCTAAAGCTTCAGGCAGGACAGCACAGTCCTGCCCTAATCTCCTGTCCAGTCCCACAAGTCCCTGAGCTTGCCTGGAAATTTGACACTTTGCAGTATTAAGTGCTGTTCTGGGTGCTCAATTCTGAGGAACTGGGGACCACAGTAGGCAGTAGTTTCTGTGTTTGCTTCCTTGGGCAATTATGAGGGGAGCCTCTGGGAACCAGCTTGGCTCTTTCATCTTTAAAGATGTCTACACATGAAAACCCCATTTTGGCTCCTACCATCTTAGGACATCTGAGAAAAAGACACTCCACTACCCACAGCTTGGGGAATGGGGGACGGTTGAGCACAAGGAAGCAGACGTGGCTTCTCTTGTACCCAGCGAAGGCTTCTAGATGAGGTGAGGACCCAGGGTGGCTGCCAAGAGAAGAAGGCTGCTCTGGCAAGATCGCTGGTTCTCTTTGAGAATGTCCACCACGCTGCAGAGAGGCGGGAACACGGGACGATCACTGGAGTGGAGTCCATGGGAACAGGCACGCCCTTGTCACTGGAGGATGTCACACAGAGCCCGGGAACATTGGTGCCAGGGTGAGCATGGGTGGGAAACTCCAGCTGGGGAGGGTGGGAAGAACTGGTCCTATTCCCTGTCCCTCTCCCACCCACCGCATCCTCCCTCCCGCGTGTGCCCTTGTCACAGGGAGCTGGTTCAAAGCCTCCACTGTGCCGGCTTTTTCTGTTGTTCTCAGGGGAGGGAGGAGCAGTGAGCTCAGCCGAGTCCTTGCTCTCATCACTGTGGAGGCTTCTCCAGGTTTGCCCACCAGGAACAGCCATCACTGGTGTGACCCAGTGCAACGTAAAATTGCTGAGATCCTGACTCAAAACATTAAGAATTATGACAATGTTCAGAACACCAGAGAAAAGGGAGGTCACACTCTCAAAATGTCAGCCCTCAGAGTACCAGCACTGAGAGGTGACGGGGGCCCAGGGTCCCACCCCTAACCCAGAAGCAATTTGCAACTGATATCGTCTAGCAAAGGGGAAATCCGCTTTCTCCAATGGAGTGTCGGGGTATTCCAGCCACACTCCAGGGCAGACCCCATGCTCCCGAGTAGTTGGCCAGCACAAAACAAACTCAGCTTTGTTAGGTTTTTTTGTGGGGGGGAGGGGGCTTTTTATTTTGTCATTTTTTTTCTATTTTGTTGGGGTTTTTGTTTTTATTTTCATTATTTAATTTTATTTATTTGAGAAAGCGAGAACATGAAGTTGGATATGGAGGGAGATGGAGAGGATCTGGGGAGAGCTGGGAGGGGAAAACATGATCAAAATATATTAATTAAAAAATTAATTAAAAGTATACAAATATATAGATCTAAGTCCTGCCATAAGGACCACCAAGGAGGAAATCCGGTCCCTGGGTGAGAAGTCAGACAGCTGAAGTAGAGAGCCCAACCTCCAAGGAGGCAAGAGGAGGGCGTGGTGATCACTTGAGGAGACCTCAGTGTTTGCTCTCTGACACTCCTCCCCTGCAATGAATAAGTAGGGGCAAGAACAAAATGCTTAACTCTAAAGGCTCCTGAATGGTCCCACGACACAGGGCACCCCACAGCTTCTAACTGTCCCCCAAATGGGTGCAAAATGTTCCCCTGGCGTGGCAGAAGCTTCAAGGTTTAAAGCAAATATGTCTGAGGTGGGGAAGCCATCCAAAGTGGGTCCCCTGGTGGTGTAGGAGGGTTCTTCTGTATTTTGGGTTGCTCTCATTGGTTGAATAAAGGACTGCCTGGCCTGTAGGATAGGACACAGCCCTTAGATGGGCGGAGTAGACAGACCAGAAGGCTGGGGAAAAAAGGAAGTGTGAGAGACTCCATGCTGTTCCAGCCTGAGATGGACACTGATTAGACTCATGCCAGTAAGCCACAACACGTGGTGATACACAGATTACTAATTATGGGTTAAAGCAAGATGTAAGAGTTAGACAAGCAAAGGTTATAGATAATGGGCTAGGCAGTAATTTAACTAATACAATTTTCATGTGGTTATTTCGGGCATAAGCTAGCTGGCGGCCGAGAGCCAGGCGGGAAGGAACAAAAGGGCCCGCGCTCCTCTCAGGTGCTGGGAACACAGCTGCACCTCTTACAACACCCTGGGACTTCACCTGTTGTCAAAGTGGAGTGTCAAGGGAATATGGCGGCACTAAGAGGTATAGTGTACATGCCTCTTATATACACTCTCTATATAGTATATATAGTATATAGTAGAGAGTGCATATATGTGTGGGCCTCTGGGTATCTGGGCCTAGCCTCCCAACAGAATGTGGGCAGAGGTCACAAGATCTATGGTCCCTCTCTCCCATCCCTGTGTTCCAAGGACCAACACAGAAGCTGAGGAGTTGAGCAGTGGGATGGGACCAGTAGGCTGTTGTGTACCTAGTATGGTTCCTGAAAAGAGACATGAAACACATAGGCTGTGTCACCATTGCAGCTGCTGAGGACAGGACAGATGGCATGCTATGGGGTTTTGGTAGGGTTCGTTTTCTTTGTCAACTAAAGAATTAAAAGGCAGGAAAGACCTCACACAAAGCAGGTAACAACAGGTGACAAACTGTCACAGGTGAGGAAGAGGAAGCTTACACGTGCACACACAGCATACAGTGAAACACACACACACACACACACACACACACAAGTGTACCAAGTATATGGAAACACTCCCCAAACCACAGGGGATGAGGTCTAGTTCCCCCTGAAAGGCTGGGGTGTTTTGGGTGGCTTGGACCGGCCCCTAATTTTGGCCAGGCAACTTAAGCAAAGGAAGAGAAGCTGACATGTCCACAGCTCCTTGTAGAGGTGTTTGGGACCAGCCCTGAACGTGCTGGCCAGCCTGGATCAGTCAGCTGGAATGGGGGGTGGCTGCTGGTGGGGGAAAATGCCTGCGGGGGGGGGACACGCCTGCCGGGTCTTTGTCTTGAAAGACCCCCGCTCCCGGCATTCTGCAGCTTAGCCATAGAAACGCCATTTTACAAGGCTTGCACATACCCATAAGAGCTCAGATAAGAGACAGCCCTAAATGAGGAGTTAGCTCAGGGCCATTGCCGGGCAGGATATCTGTGGTCAGATATCTGGCCTGGGAAAGTACCGGCTGTTTTCCCAGACAAGAGCCAAGTAAGCTCCCTCTGGTTGCTCCCTCCAGATAAGAGCTGAGCAAGCCCTTTGTCTAACTCCGGCTCCTCCCCTCAGATACAAGCTGAGATGGTTCTCTATCTGAATTCTCAGTATTTGAGAGCATAACCTCATCCTCATGATGGCCTTGTTTAAATTAACCAATGAAATCCCTGTAACCATGCATCTCGCTTCTGTGGCTGCGCTTCTGCTCTCCTGCCCCCATAAAAACCCCTAGAGCCCCGAGCCAGGCGCATAAGTCCTTTGAAAGACTTGGTCGCCCCGGGTACCTGTGTATCTGAATAAACCTCTTGCTGATTGCATCCACGCTGGTGGTTTCGGCTGATCTCTGGGGATGGGGTCCTGCCTGAGATAGATTCCCTTGGGGGGGGGGGATCTTTCAGTCTTAGGCCAGGAAGAAGAGGAAGCCAGAAATATGCCATCTTTTCTGCTTCTCTGTTTTGTTGTTCGAGTCAGGGTTTCTCTGTGCAGCCCTGGCTCTCCTGGAACTCTGTGTTCCAGGCTGGCCTTGGAATCAGAGATCCCCTTGCCTCTTCCACCCAGGGGCTGGAATTCAAGGCGTGAACCATCACAGCCCAGAATCACCTTTTTTATCTATCTGTCTGCCTGTCAGGAATTTGTCTTGCTCCTAATTGAGCCCTCACTGAGATGAAGGACTGGGGGAAGGTCACCCTCAGAGGCTTCCCGAACAGGGTGATGAGCTGCAGGGAAGAATTCAGAGCTTTGGGTTGGCAGAAGATCAACTCTTCTAACCCATTCTTCCCCTCCGGCTGCCCTTGGTGCCTGGCTTGCTCTCAGCAGCCTGCGTACAGGGCGTGCCAAGCTCTCTCCGGCCTCAAGGCTCTCTCCTTTGGCCACATTTCTTAGAAAACACTTCCTACACTCTGGCTGCTTCTGACATTGTTCGGAGGAACTGGTTGGCAAGTTGCCCGGCCCAGAGCTGAGCAGCCAGCGGAGGAGCAGGCCCGCGAGCATCATTATCTGTGAGGAAAGAGCTAGGCTAAGGAAACCAGCACTCTAGGGTACACGCTCCAGACAGCCGGCACCGCATCTGCTGGCTCACCTCACGGAAAGCCTGTGATAGGAGCAGCCACAACTAAATGAGCTTGAAGTGCAGACCCCCACTTCTGTGCCTTCACCTCACCCCCAGGCTCTCCTCCCGGCACACCCACACTTTGTTTCTTGGAACTCGTTAGATCGACAAACTGTCCGGAATCTGAAGTGCCGCAAGAAGCTGATTGTGAGTGGTGGGGACACTTGATCCCGAGACACCCAGAAATTCCTTTTCCACATTCACATTGTAGGTGCTCCAAGTCCTAGGGGAGATGCTTGGAGTTTTCTGAACTTACGACTTCTCTAGCAGACGGGTTACTATGCCTGCTGTCTGCCTGCTGGGTTCTCAGAGGGTCACCTAGGCGGGAATACGTATACACAAGAGTGAATCCAGTGGTCACCAGTAACATAAGATACCCAGTAGAAAAATAAGCTTTCTCGCTGGGTTTGGCCTAGTATTGGCTTGGACCTGGGATGAGACCCTGAGATTTTTTTTCCAGGACATCTGAGAGTCAGAGAGTGCTTAGCCAGGTGACAGAGCAGGGAGGTCCTCCTTCCCCCGAGTCTGCACATTGGAAAATCCATCCGGATTAATAATGTGGAGAGGGGAGCCTGTGAAGGGGTCAGGAGGGCGCTGCCCTTGAAAGGGGTTGATGCCGGTCACAGGGCTTAGTCACTGTGGCAGTGGGTTAGAGGTTCTTGAAGTAGTTGAGTCTCTTGCTCTTATATATGTTTGTTACAACAATGCCTTGCTACTGTAGCAGAGGCTAGCCTAGAATTCCCTATGGAGCCTAGGCTGGCCTTGAGCTGTGGAGAACCCTTCAACCCCAGCCCTGTTCTCGGAATCTGTTGGGAATCCAGCTTCTCCCAGGTAGTCTGCCACTTCCAAGACAGGTCTTGACATTAATCACCCAAGCTCCGTGCCACCTGCTTCGGGTTCCATCTCTAATATAAGATTTTTGCTACCGAGGATGTACATCTAGTGAAGGAGACCAAAGCCGTGGCTGGCCCAAGGACCTGGACTAGAGATGGTGGGTTTTTAGAGCCTGTCGTGATCCTTAGACAGGACCATGGGTAGTAGGGTGGCATCCCATGGCACTGGAAGTAGCCATGCCCAGGAAGTCAGGACAGGGTGGTTAGTGCACTGACTGTGACGAACTCGCTGCTGTGCCCTCTACGAAGCAGAGCCGGTGCACAGAACACTCCCGGCGTGCTTGCAGGGTACAGAGTTTTCGCTAACGTCCAGCATTCGTTCACTGAGGACCTCCGGGCTTCTGAGCACTTGTGCACGGAGCAGGGTGGCTGCTGGTTGGACGCTCACACTGCGATTTTGCTGTGTAAAATGCCTCCCGTGATCCCCTTCCCGTGGAGGGTGCAGCCTAACATTCCTAGGTTCAAGAACGGGACGGATAGATGCTGGCACAAGGCGAGGTCCATGTAATTGCCGTGCTGCTTATAATGGCATCCATGACGCTGGGTATTTTTTAAAAAATCTCATCTTACCTAATATATTCATCTCCTGGGGCTGCTATAATCAATTGATCCAAACAGGGCTGTTTCAAACAACAGAAATGTAGTAACAGGAATTTGGATGCCGGAAGTCCTACAACATGGTGTTAACGAGGTTGGCTCCTCTCCCCTTGCTTCCGGGGACTCACCGAGGTCCGTGTGTGCCGTTGTCTGTTTTACCTTCAGTCACCTTTCTTCCCGAGTCTGTCTGAACCTCTCTTCTTCTTCTTCTTTTTTTTTTAATTGGTTTTTCGAGACAGGGTTTCTCTGTAGCTTTGGAGCCTGTCCCGGAACTAGCTCTTGTAGCCCAGGCTGGTCTCGAACTCACAGAGATCCACCTGCCTCTGCCTCCCAAGTGCTGGGATTAAAGGCCTGCGCCACCACCGCCTGGCCGAACCCTCTCTTCTTAGGACACTGGTCACTGGCTGAAGAGTCCTGAGCACAGGACGGCTTCATCTCAAGATCCTGGGAGAGCTTTGTCTTCTAAGGGAACAAACCAACCACGGTGGCACAAGCCTGCAATCCCAGCCCTTGGGAGGTGGAGGCAGGAGGACCAGGTCATAGTTATCTTCAGCTACATAATGAGTTCAAGGCCGGCCTTGGCTATATTGGGAATTTGTCTTAAAAAAAAAATGTATCCTGGTTAGTTAGCCTTAGCTGTCAACTTGACAAAACCTAGAATTACCTGGAAAGAGGATTTCAGACAAGGAATTCCCTCTCAGAATGTGAGTGTGTCTGAGGGGAGGGATTGTCCTGATTGTCAGCTGAGGTAGACGGGTCCAGCCTACTGTGGGTGGCGCATTCCCCAGGCAGGGGACCCTAAACTGTCTGGGAAAGGGAGCTGACCATAAGCCTGGCTGCCGCCTGCCAGCAGCTCCTCCGTGGTTCCTCTTTGTCCCTTTGTCGGCAAGAGAGTTCCGTAGGTGAGAGGCGATGCCGTGTGGGATAGCAAGCAGACCCTTCTTTACGTCCCTTCCTGAACTCCCTCCATGAGGGACGGTAACTGGACAAGTAACCCAAATAAACCCTTTCCTTCCCAAAGTTGCTCGGTCAGGATGGTTTGCCACAGGAGCAGAAATGACCCCAGAAGAGAGTCCCATTACCCCAAACCCCAGCTGCCTTTCCCTCCCTCCTACATACCCTCTAAAGCCAGCTCCCGCTGCCTCCAGAAAACCTTCCCTCTCCAGCACTTCCTCCTTCCCCAGGTTCATGTTTTCCTTGGTTCCCCACATACCTGGACACATCTCTATTGCAAACTATTGATCTGTGTCCCTTATGATCCAGAGGGGAGCTCCTGTTTCCTTGTTCCCCTCACTGGACTAGGGCACTCTTGGCCGAGGGAAGGTGAGGGGACCCCAGTTTGCCTTTCATGGGGTGTTTTGGGTCTAACTATCACCAGTCAAGGCCGCTGAGATGAGGAAGCAAGCTGTGCGCCTGCTGCCTTTCCAGGGGCTTCTCCCAAGAGGAAAAGACAGAGGTATAGTAGTGACTGGGACGGGGGGGGGGGAATGGGGGGGACAACTTACCTTAAGAATTCAAAGCTTGAGTGTGTTTTGAGAAAACAGAGAAGGGGTGAAAAGGCAAGAGAAGCCAGGCTGTGGGGCAGGGCAGCAGGAGCCCATAGAAGAAAAGGCGATAGGAATTACCAACAGTGGCCCTGTGTAGACAGGACCAGAGGCACAGCGGGAAGGGGCGCCCGAGTTTCACTCATCCAGCATCCCCTGAGCTAGTGGGTGGGGCACACAGGCCACTGTATCGCAGCTCCCAGGCCTCTGGTTTCTTTTGCTTGTTTATCCTCTCCCCAGTGGAACTCATCGCTAGCTTATTTCTGGCCTTCCAGGTCACTGGCCTTCAGCTAGGCGGGCTCTCCCAGGGTGCTGGCCAGAGTCCAAGGCAACCCTTGAGATCATTTTGAGTGCTGCTGGTAAATGACCCAGGAGATAGGGTTTCCTCGGGGTAATGTTCACCCCTATTGTTCAGCGCCATGGGATGCTGCAGAAGGAGGGGAACGGGTATGAATTATTGAGGGAATCTCAGGTTCTCACAGTTCCCTAGTGATTCTGATACTCCCCGAAACCCGAGAGCACTTGACCCTCGGGCGCTACAGCTGGGATTGAGAAGGACTCAGAGTTTGCCACAGATTGAGACCCAGAGTCTAGAAGGTTCATCACAGCCCAATGTGGAAAGCCCTGTTTAGGGGTTCCCAAAAGATCTTCAGAGAGGACAAAATGACCGTGGACAGAGAGCCAGCTGAGAAATCACTAGCTCTATCTCTAGAAAGATATTCAGTCTGCTGTGGGAGACCTGATCCTGCCCTCAGGGAACTCCTGGCCAAATGGAACACACACAGACACACAGACACACACACATGGGGTGGGGGGGACATCACACACGCTGTAATTGATAATGGTGATAACAAGGTACAAGCAAGAGGCTGCGGTAGAGACCTCGCCCAAGGCTAGTACCCAGGGCGCCTCACTCCCCTGAGGTCTCCCAGTCTCCAGCACCAAGCTTTGCATTCTAAGGACTGACTTAATGTCTGCTAGGTGTCTCACCACACCCTGGGGTTGCTGTGGAAGGCAGTGGAAGCTGGGTCTTGCTTGCCTATCCCCTTAAGTCCTGGGCTACTGTCTGGAATGGAGGAGGGAGGGGAGACAGGGTCAGTGTCCCTGGTCCCTTCAACTTTGCTTAGCTGAGGCAGCTCACAGGTTTGTTCAGGCTTCCAGTCACTGCCCTTTGACAGTATTACAGACAGCTGTGTTGCAAAAGTGTGTGTATGTGTGGTGTGTGTGTGAGTGTGGGGGTGTGTGCGTATGTGCACGCGTGTGTGCATGTGCTTATGTGTGGTATGTGTACGTGCGTCTGTGAGTGTGGGGGTGTGTGCATATGGGCACGTGGAGCATGTGTGTGTGTATGTGTGGTATGTGTATGTGAGTGTGGGGGGTGCGTATGTGCGCGTGGAGTGTGTGTGTGTGCGTGTCTTTTCAGGTATACCTACCAGGTCTGAGATGCAGCTGTACAAGCCTGGTGCTTGCACATTTGCACATCTGCAGGGGGAGTGGCCACCTGTGATAACTCCTGTGTCTGCCCAGGTGGTCCCTGCACGTATGACTTGGTGTGTTCATGCTCTGGACTCCAGCAAACACATCGAGAGTTTGATCTCCAGGTTTAGTTCAGAGCTCATAGCTGCTCATTGGACAGAGTGTAGCCACACCCCCGGTTCTGTCCAGAGCTGGTGTATGTACCCTGCTGTCCGCATTCCCCTCTTTCCTTATTAGTAGGCCACACATCACTGAAAAATTCTGTGTGTGTGTGAGAGAGAGAGAGGGAGAGAGACCCTTCACATGTAGCAGTACATGTTCATACATGTAGAAGTCAGGGACCAGCCAGGAAATACCATCTACCTTTTGTTGCTGTTGCTAAGATACAGTCTCTCCTTGGCCTGGAGTTTGTCAGCCAGAGAGCTGCAGGGAGCCACTGTCTCCACCTCCCCCATGCTGGAGTTAAATAAGTGCGCACCACACCTCACTTCTGCCCCTTGCAGCTTTCCGTGATGTGCCAAGTCTTTCCAGCAGGACTGACGGTGCCTTCCCCTCTGCACGCTCATCCTCAGGCCGGACATATGACTAAGCCATGCCGGCTTGAGAAGCAGACAAGTAAGACACGCTCTCCCACAGCATCTGACGGAAATGAAACAAACTCAAAATGGGCCAGAACCTAAACATGAGGGGAGACATGGACGGCCCTGGAACCCTGACACTCAAGAGTCAGAGACTGGAGAGTCATAGATTCATGGTCAACTGTGGGCTACACAGCTAGCCCCTGTCTCACACAAATAAACTAACACCTGAAAATAAAACAAAGGGAAAGCAGTGAACGCAAAGCCAAAGTTGTGTCTGGGCCTGGAGGTGCACACCGGCAACCCAGGCTGGAGGAGGTTAAGGCAGGATTTCAGAGAGTTCAAGGCCAGCATGGGCTACACAGTGAAAACCCTGTCAGTCTTGGTGCAAGCAAGCAAGAAAAAAGCAAAACAAAATACTAAGGATGAAAACAAAACCATGAGCCGGGCGGTGGTGGCGCACGCCTTTAATCCCAAAACTCAGGAGGCAGAGGCAGGCAGATCTCTGTGAGTTTGAGGCCAACCTGTCTACCAAGTGAGTTCTGGACAGCCAGGGCTACACAGAAAAACCTGGTCTTAAAAAAAAAAACAGAAAAACAAAACAAGCCATTAAAAAATCTTCCAGAACTGCCAGTGGCCACATCAGAGGAACAGCAGGTGGTAATTGCCTTCACGGGATCAGGCCTGCAGCAGCAAGGCACTGATGGGTGAATCTCAGAGGCCAGGCTCTGAGCGCCCGCCCCAGAATTGTCTCTGGTTACTGCTGTGTCTTTACATGGCCACTGGCACAGAAAACCTGGTGTCCTCCTGTTAAGCCAGGATTTCTTAGTTCTGATGCCAAAGCATGAGCCATGCAACTTAAGACCTTAACAACCTGACTTCTTAAAATAAAAAGTCTCCGTTTGAGGGAGAAAGGATTGTAGGCATCAGAGGGGTCAAGGACACCACAAGAAAACTCACAGAATCACTAACCGGGGCTCGTGGGCGCTCACTGAGACTGAACCAACAACCAGAAAACTGCATGGGACTGAGCTAGGCTCTCTACATGTGTGTGACAGTTATGTAGCTAGGTCTACACACGAAACTCCTGACCATGGGAGCTGGGGCTGACTCTGACTCGTTTACTGGTTTTTGAAAACCTATTCCTCAAACTGGGTTGCGTGCCCAGTCTTAATGCATGGGGAGGTGCTTAGTCTTACCAAAACTTGATATACCACGTTTTGTTGATTCCCATGGGAGACCTGCCCTTTTCTGAACAGTAGCGGAAGGGGAGTGGATGGGTAGGCAGTGGAAAGGTGTCGGGAGAACGGGGGGGGGGGGACGAGAGGCGGGAGGAGAAACTACAGTTAGGATGTAAAATAAATAAATTTAACAATTTTTTTAAAACATCTCTTTTTTTCTGAGTCACTGCTGAGAGAATTAAAATATAATTCACAGATGAGGAGGTGGAATGAAAAAGTTGTATTTTGATTATAATTTAAAAAACTCTCCAGCTCAATAATACATAATTAACCCTTTAAAATCAGCAAAAAGATTTTAGTTTATTTTTAAATTTGGTTATGATTTATTTACTTGAGACAGGGACTCACTAGGTAGCCATGGCTGAGATCTCAAGATCACAGAGCTCTGCCTGACTCCGCCTCCCAAGTGATGAGATTTTTAAAATAACATGTTAAAACATATAACATGTATGTGTGCGACTGTGAGTGCTCACATGAGTATGACATCCAAGGAGGCCAGGAAAAGGTGTCAGATCCCCCGAGGGCTGGAGTTCACGGGATTGGAGGCTGCTATACGGGTGCTGAGGACCAAGCTTGGGTCTTCTGCGAGAGAAACAAGAGCTTTTGACAGCTGAGTCACTGCTTTAGCCCCAGGCAAAAAGATTTTAGTAACCTGTTCACTGAATAAGACAAGCCACAGAAATCAGAAGCTCAGGTTGTCAGGGAAATGCCAATCAAAACCACAGGGCGCTATCACACACTGATTAGAACACCCACATCTAAGCCAGTGATGCTGAGGCTGGCCGGGGCACAGACACCCAGTTACACTTGACCTCCTTCCCCACCCCTCTCTCCCATCCCACCCATGAAAGCAATTTCTCACCGCATATGGGAAAAGCAACCCCACCTCAAGAAAAATTCCCACTCAGCAGTGCAAGGGAAAGTTGCCTAAGAGACGTTTTATTTTTATTTTTTTGGTTTTTCGAGACAGGGTATCTCTGTAGCTTTGGAGCCTGTCCTGGAACTAGCTCTTGTAGACCAGGCTGGTCTCGAACTCACAGAGATCCGCCTGCCTCTGCCTCCCGAGTGCTGGGATTAAAGGCGTGCGCCACCACCGCCCGGCTTCTAAGAGACGTTTTAACAGAGGAAGTTTTAGACCTCAGTCGGCTGCCCTGTGGGTTCCGCAGCCCGGTGCACTTGTGGGTGACATCATTGTGCAATGTCAGGAGGAACGAGACAGGACGAAGCAGTGTGAGGGCCCTTGAGGACAGGAAAAGCTCCAAGGAAGATCCTAATGAAGCCGGTCTGCTGCCGGTCTCGGGCCTCGCCGTGGCTCATCTGGCTTGTTAGTTGGATGACGACTGGAGTCAACTGAAACCTGAGACACACCTGTGAGGGACTGTCTTAATGAGATTATTTGAAACAGAAGGCGACCTTCTGGCACAGCCCAGATAGAAAGACATGGGAGGAGGCTTTGCCCTGTGCCTGTTTGCTCAGGCTCTGCCCTGTGCCAGGTTGTTTGCCCAGGCTTTGCTGTGCCTGCTTGCCTTTACTCTCAGTGCAGGTTCTTCTATCCTGGCTGTGGCTAGTGAGAAACCCAATTTCTTCAGGATTCCAGTGCAAACCAGCAGATCTTCAGGAATCCTTGAGGGCTCCAGTACAAGACACGCAGCCTTTTTGTCATGCCACAACCGTTGTTGGGCTATCTCACATATATACATATATATGTGTGTATGTATGTATGTGTGTATATATATATAATCTGTGGGTGCTCTCCGAGCTGGCACCCCCATCCCCAGGAAGAGAGAGAAGGGTTACTTCTTCCTTGAGGCAGGCATGGACAAGGGTAGAAAGTTCGGCTGCACTGTCTTCAATACTTAGGGGCCAAAACAATCACACCCACTGGACGGCCCAGCTCCTGCACACCGAGGGGTTCGTCCTAGAGAAGTGAGCCCATGGCCATTCAAAGACTCAGACACAAACACTCAGAGAGGCTTTATCCGGAATGGCACCAGACGCAAACAGCCTGCATGTCCACCTTCATTGAATGGACAGCGGGATAATAAACATGCGGACAAACAGGGCTTGGATGAATCCCAGAAAGTTCGTCTTGTATTGCTGCTTAGGCACCGCTTCTATAGACTGAGTCTCCAGTGTGGAAAGGCAGATCAGTGGCCTGAGGTTATAAGTCAGGAAGGAGGCAAGGAGGAGCTCAGATTCCATCTAGCACCAGCTTCAAGGGTTCAGAGGTCAAGACTTCTCAGAGTGTGCATTTTATTTTTTTATTTTTGGTTTTTCGAGACAGGGTTTCTCTGCAGCTTTGGAGTCAGTCCTCGAACTAGCTCTTGTAGACCAGGCTGGTCTCGAACTCACAGAGATCCTCCTGCCTCTGCCTCCCGAGTGCTGGAATTAAAGGCGTGTGCCACCACCGCCCGGCCAGAGTGTGCATTTTAAATAAGTGCCGCTTATCTCGTATCAGCCACGCTTCTCAGCAAAGTCGTGGTGGAGAAGCTAAAATGAAGGCTGATGCCTTAGTGTTCCCAGCATTGGCGGGGTGGTCCTGCACATTGGTAGAAGTGGGTGGACCTGGGACCAATATGCTTCTGCTCCTCCGTCCCAGACAGCCCAAGAACCCCCATCTGCACCCACCCTGAAGCCTAGATGGACCCTGAGGCTCCATTCTGTCCCCACCTGTGTCTCTGCTTCTTCCTCAGGATTGTTGGCTTCATTGATCCACGAGGGTGGAGGGAACAGAAGCAGGGGACAGATGACCATGGATATGACAGAGACAGCCTTCCAGAAGATGGCTTACCTTAGGTGACAAACCCTAATTTGCATTAAGTGGCACGGTTCTGCCATAAGGCTTTTTTTACCGCAGCAGGAGCCTATAGCAAAGCTCTTAATACAAATCTTAGCTATCATATGTGCAGCAGGGGAGGCTTCTAGCAGCAGACTGTGCCAAGGGCCACCCTAGAGATAAATCAGGTCTAGAGACACCGTTCAGATAAGGTCAGCCCTCAGGGCTCAGGGACACTCTCCAGAAAAGGGCAAGCAGGAAGTTTTGCTGGTGGGAGAAGGAGTCCCAGGAGGCCATCAAGCTTTGGAAAAAGCTGCCAAGCCACAGTAGACTCTGACCAGCTGCCAGCAAGGCCTCCCAACACCTGCCTTCTCTCTGCTCCTTGGTGTGTCAGCTCTTCATCCTCTGGAGGAAGCTCCAGGCATCTGTGAAGGGATTGTTGGGGGACATGGCTGCAGAGCCTCCTGAGAAAAACCCCAGATTTGTGATGCAAATGACAGAGATCGGAACAGTCTGCTCCCCTCGTGTCTTAGGGTTTCTATTGTGGTGATAAAACACCATTGCTGTGGATAATGCTCTGGACACTGTAAAGATTTGTCATTCATGTTGGTTTAACAAAACGCTGACTGGCCAGTAGCCAGGCAGGAAGGATAGGTGGGGCAACCAGACTAGGACAATTCTGGGAAGAGGGAAGGCAGAGAGTCGGTCATCATCCAGAAGCCAAGGAAGCAAGATGAGAATGCCTCACTGAGAAAAGGTACCAAGCCAATGGCCAAACATAGCTAAGAATTATGGGTTAATTTAAGTTGTAAGAGGTAGTTAATAATAAGCCTGAACAATAGGCCAAACGGTTTATAGTAATATAAGCCTCTGTGTGTTTCTTTGGGATTGACCAGCCGTGGGGCCTGATGGGACAGAAACTTTCGTCTACACCATACCTAATTTGCAGAAGATAGGGCTTATTTCTGCTCACGGCTTCCAAGTCACGCTCCATCACTAGGGGGCATCAGGACAGGACCTGGATGTGAGAACTGAAGCAGAGCCGTGGGGCAGGGCAGCTTGCTGTCCTGCTCTTGTGACTTGTTCAGTTTGCTTTTTTGTACAGGACCATCGAACCAGGGTTAGCGCTTCTCACCGAACCAGGGGTAGCGCTTCTCACTGAACCAGGGGTAGCGCTTCTCACTGAAGTGATCTGGACCCTCCCACACCAATCCTTAATCAAGGCAGTGACCCTCAGACTTGCCTACAAGCCAATCTCACAGACACATTTCTCAAGAGTCCCTCTTCCTAGATGTCTAGATTTGCATCAAGTTGACAAAAACAAACCAACCCACTTGACACACAAACACATACTTACCAAGCCATGACCCTTCCTTCTTGTTCACCCCTAAGATAGCGCATTAATATTGATATCACAATAAGAAACAATCCAACTTTTTCAAGTCCCATAGTCTTTAAAAAAATTCAAACGCTTGAAAAGTTCAGTATCTTTTTTTAAAATCTATTTATTTAATATGTATTCCGTATTCTCGGTATTCTGTCTGCATGCATGTCTGCAGGCCAGAAGAGGACACCAGACCTCATTACAGATGGTTGTGAGCCACCATGTGGTTGCTGGGAACTGAACTCAGGACCTTTGGAAGGGCAGGCAGTGCTCTTAACCACTAAGCCATCTCTCCAGCCCAAGTTCAATATCTTTAAAACATCTAAAGTCTCTCTAAGATTCCAAAGTCTCTACATTTGGGTTCCTTGTGATCCAAAATAAGTTACACACTTTCTGACTCCAAGAGGGAAGAACCAGGACCCAGTTACTTCGAAATCAGAGCAAATCAAAGTCCAATAGTATAAACTTAAGCATCAGCCTTCATCTTCCAGACCCCCAAGAGTTTGCCATGGTGCTCACGGCATGTCTGTAGGCCCAGGCCAGCCCCACTCCAGGCTCATGGCATGTCTGTAGGCCCAGGCCAGCTCCGCTCCACAGCTGCGGCATCCTTGACGGTCATCCCGCGGTATTTCCAAAACACTGGGGTCTGCATTGCAATTGGGTTGTACTTTACCACCAGCCACCCCTGGACTCTCTTCAGGGACTCTAACCGTCCTCCGTGGCGCCAACCCTTCAGGCCTTCAAAACCAGCTCCACCCGGAGACTCCTACACATGAACAAATCCCAAAAGCGCTTCGCGGTTGCACCCCTTTCCGAGCTCAATGTGAGAAAGATAAACGGCGCATTCTTGTGCAGTATCAGACACAGCAAACCCTCACCCATGTTCTCGTGGGAGGACTTTCATGATTTCTGTTTTACAGATGAGGAATAAAAACAGGGTCTCGTGAGAGCGGGGTTCCTGGTCTCACATCTCTCACGTGCTGGGCAAGGACTCCACCACGGAGCGACAGTCAGTCCCTTTGAAATGTTTGCTTGTGGAAAAATAGGCATAATATACAATTTGCTGGCCGCCTAACAAGGCTTACAAGTGCATCCGCTCTACTGTGGGTCCAAGAAGCAACTCTTTTCCATCTTCCAGTATGGAAGCTCTACCCTCAGTGGTCTCCATCTCTCACGTCTCTGCTCTGGCAACACCCGTCTGTCTGGTCTATTTTCAAGAAGCTGACAAATCCAGATACCTCCTATGAGTGACGTCGTATGTTTATCCGTCTGTCATTTCTTCTTATTAACCCAGGGTCTTACATATCCCAGGCTGGCCTTGAACTTACTGTATCGTCAAGGATGACCTCGGGATGACAGGTTAGCACCACCACCGTTGGTTTTGCCGTGCTAGGAATTAAACCACGGTGATGTGGAATTCCCCTTTGTATGCTATGTTTTGTTGCCATTGGTTAATAAAGAATCTTCTTCGGGCCTATTGCGACACAGAATAGAGCAAGGCGGGAATTCCAAGCAGAGGTAGAGGAGAAAAGTAGGCATAACCGAGGAGACACTATGTAGCTGTCAAAGGAGATAGACGCCAGAGAGCCTTACTGGTAAACCACGAGCCTTGTGGCAATACACAGAATAATAGAAATGGGTTCATTCAAGATGTAAGAGTGAGCTAGAAATATGCAGGAGCTAATTGCCGAAGCAGTGATGTGATTAATACAGTTTCTGTGTGATTATTTCAGGTCCGGGTGGCCTCTGCCTACACGTCGGCACTATGCATACCAGACAAATACTCCGGAAGGTTGGCCACGTCCCTCATTTTCCCTTTTGTGTCTGGCTTATTTTACATAATTCCTTGAGGTTCATGCCTATTGAGGTGTGTGTCAGCATTTCCCAGGTTTCCCTTTTTTTTGTAAGACACCTATAGACAGGTGGCTCATACAGCATCGTGAATGTTCTTTGCGCCTCTAAAATGCACACCTGTAATCCCTGTTCTCAGAAGGGCTGAGGCATATGAGTTCAAGGCCAGCCTGGACTACCTAGTTGTAACCCTTTCTCAAAAAACTTCCTACAAGATCTCCTAGAACCAACCAAACGTAAAAGAGATTTCCCCCCAAGTGCCCAGAATAAGGGAGGAGCAGACTCAAGTCCAAGCAATGGGCACCTGTGCTGACTCAGCGTGGTTGTGGAATATTAGTTTAAGATGTGATCCTTTCGTTCATGCTGGGGAATTTCGTTCAATGGTGTAAAGGTGTGTTGTCTTATTTTATTTGCATTTGTTTAACTCTGTGAAGCTGTGTTCCTTTGCCTGCCTAAAACACCTGATTGGTCTAATAAAGAGCTGAATGGCCAGTAGCTAGGCAGGAGAGAAGGACAGGCGGGGTTGCCAGGGAGAGAGAGAGAGGGAGGAGTGAGAGAAGAAGGAGAGACACCAAGGGCTATCCAGCCAGCCACACTGCCAACCACGGAGTAGGAAAGAAAGACGTACAGATTAAGAAAAGATAAAAAGGGCAGAGATGAAACATAAAGAGAAACAGGATAATTTAAATTAGAAAAGCTGGCTGATAAGGTTGGGCATTCATAAGTAAGAATAAATCTCTCTGTGTCTTTATTTGGGAGCTGGGTGGAGGGCCCCCCCCAAAAGGTAAAAAAGCAAAAAAAACAACAAACACAAACCCAACTGCAGAGCATTAGCGCTGCTCTGATGTGATAGACTCTCCATACCGAAAGATTCAGCCAGCCCTACACAGAGACTCCTTTTTACGTGTTACATGTTGATATGTACTATGGTACACCTGGGTGTCCCTGGGTGACATCTGACCCTACACGGAGACTCTTTTCTACGTGTTACACGTTGATATGTACTGTATGTTTACACCCGGACCAGCTTCTTTCTTATGGTTGCTCCCTGCACCGTTAACAGAGATTTACACTGCACAGGCATCCTAGAAGTCTAGAGAAGATTGACATATGCAGGAAGTGCCCAGGGAGTGTGCAGTGTATGTATGTGAGGGACACAGGGCTTGGTGTGGCAGTCCTGGAGCCAGTCCCCGGAGGATAATAAGGGATTTGCTCCGTGCCGAGGCTGAGCAGAAGTTTATGTCGCTGTTGAGGCCACGGGTCCTTCATGACATTCCACAGTGGGTGGGGGGGTCAGCATGGCTATACAGCCCCCACATGCCTGGATTTCTGTGGGAGAGAGGGACACATGCTGGGGGAACGTTTGTGGGAAGGAAGGGAGAGGAAGCCACAGCTGGGCAAGGGAGGCTGGGTGCCTTAGAAGCCTGGGACCTGCAGAAGGTGTCAAAGCTGTGTAAGGTGGAGCAACAACAAGGGGCCATGAGGAGAGGGACTGGGCCGCCAAGGTGAGAGAGAGCACACACGTCTTCTCCCTCGGTGGTGCAGGGAGAAAGAGCTGTCCCCGGGTGACATCTGACCCTCTTCCAAACAGGTACAGCAGGTGTTTCTGGAGCTGTCCCTACAGGCTGACACACCACCAACACCCTAACTTCCCGTGAGTCTTAGCCGTGACTGGGCCCTGGCACTGCGGTGATTTTCTCCACGCAGTCACAGGCCACACCCCACCTCTTCACGGACGAAACAGGCCAGGCGATCACGCAAGAAGTCTACCTGCTTCGTAAGAGCTCTAGGCGGCTTTCAAGAATCCCGAGAGTGAAGCAGACCGAGCCAGGATAACTGTGGGCACATGTGTGTCTAATGAAAGCCCCGCAAGAACGGAAGCTTTCCTTCCCCTCTGCTTGGCACACCACTTGTTGGGGTGCCGGCTTCCTCCATCCTGGGGAGATCACAGGTAGAGGAAGGGCCCGGAGCCCACCACACAGGGCAGCCTGTCTAAACCGAACCAGGAAAGTGTCCTAGGGGATGCGCTTTGGCCCAGGATCCCAGGAAGGCCACTCCATCCCTTCCTGGCCAGGTCCTCGTCCTAGAATGCAGGGTCCACAGTGGCCTGTGTCTCTCCCTGTGGGAAAGCTTGGCTCTGATGCATGGACCGGTGAGTCAGCATCACCTGGACCAGTGAGCCACCTCTGCCTGGGGGAGCTCTTGGAAGGAGGTGAGCAATCCCTCAGTGAGGGTTGTGCCTGGCCCCTGTGTAGGAGGAGATTGCAGACTGCCCGCTGAAGCGGACTGCACATTGAGGGCAGAGGAGGTTCCCTCCAAGATCACCCCCTGAAAGTTACTGGCAGAGGAGCTGGAAATGAGCTCATTGGGTCTGCAGATCTCCCTTGGCCTGTCTGACCCGCCAGGCCAGTTGTTTCCAGCAGCGGCAGAGCTGATTCAAGCCGAGAGGGCTTCCTTACAGTGTAGGGCAATCTTTTATTTGGACAGACACGTTGGGATGCTTAAAGAGACCTTCAGCGAGACAACGGGAGGCATTCAGATTGCGTCCACGCTATTCCTGACTCTCCCTCACAGGCACCTTAGAGTCCGGCTCCTCCCACCTTGCCCACCCACGCCATTCCGTGTTCAGAGCAGGCAGGAACAGTGATGTTCCTGGCGTCGGGTGGCCGATTGCTTGAGTAACTTAACTCTCAGGCTGCTGCTCCAGGACCAAGGTGAAGTCCAGATTCCTGACAACCTCTGTCCCACAAACCCTCACGTCCAGAAGGCTGGGAGCCAAGGAGCGTTTGGCCTCATAAGTTCTGTGCCCGACACTGTAGATAGAGAAGGTCATTCACTTAAAAAACAAAACAAAAACTGTAACGAGCTCTCGCTCCAGGGCCGCAGTACGCTACATGCGTTATCGACCGCCATCCTCACGAATTTTAGAAGCTATTACCGAGATTTGGGGCTATTTTTACCCCTTTATTAAGGAGAACTAAGCCTCAGTAAGCCAGAGGCTAATTCTCAAGCACGGCGGCGTGTCCCCAACCAGTGCTTCTGATTGCTGGTGTCCTCAGCCTCCAGAGCCATCTTCCTTCCCCAGGAGGAGGGCGCAGAAACGGAACACTGGACCAGCCCCCAGAACTCCCGATTCGGTCGGTCTGGATGTGGTCAGCCCTGCAGCTCTTACAAGCTCCCTTGCAGGGCTCCTGCTGCAGGGCTCAGCCCCTGAGTACACTGCCCCGCACAGCACATGGGGTCCCAGCCTTGCAAGGCCGCTGCCCCAGGGCCTTGAGCACACTGTCCTGAGCAGTGCACAAGGCCTCATCCTCCAGCAGACGGCCCAGGCCTCTCCCTCCTCGGCTACGGTCATTTCTTGGTCTTAATCCAGGAAATCAAGCCAGTACAGCCAGGGAGCCCTCCGGAGGAGGAAGGACATTGATACTCACAGTCGGTCGATAAACCGCTTCTAGGACAACACACACTTAACAGCTTGTAAAGTCGTTCCAGGCTTAACTTGAGCCAAGCTGGCCTCACTGGGCACAGCTTTCCAGCACACTGGGGTCAGAGCTCAGCAGGAAAGAAGACGAATGGTCTCGTGCCTCTACCCAGCGTGGCGGCTCTTGTCACCACGTGGTTTTTATGGTTTCAGTTATGTTGATGACTGATGGCTTCTGTTCCCACCTGAGCCAGACTCTTTCTTGTCCAAATCAGTCCCCTGCTGTGGGACTAACACCTAGAATAGTGGCCGGCATGTATGATGGGGACAGGAAAACGAATGGACAGAGTGGGGGTCAAATGAAGAGATGAACAGCTAGGCGAGGTGGCGCACGCCTTTAATCCCTGCACTTGGGAGGCCGAGGGAGGATCTTTGTGAGTTCAAGGCCAGCCTGGACTATATGAAATTGATCCAGTCTAAAAGAGAAATAGAGCCAGGATGTGGGGCTCACACCTTTAATCCCAGCTCTTGGGAGGCAGAGGCAGGTAGATGTCTCTAAATTCGAGGTCAGCTTGGCCTATAGAGTGAGTTCCAGGACAGTCAGAATTACATATAGAAACCCTGTCTAAAAAAAAAAAAAGGTGAGAAATGGGAGAAGGGGGAGAAGAAGGAGGAGGAGGAGGTGACTGGGAAGAGATGAGAGATGGAGGAGATGGCTGACTCGAGCTGGGGTGACTTGGCTGTGGCTCCTGGGAAACCCTGCCTCCTTCAAAAACCAGCCCCTCTGAGCTTGCGAAAGGTACAGCCTGAGGGTCCCAACCTCAGATTCTTCTGGGTAGAGGGGCATTCAGCTATTTGCTAGGGTTTTACTCTGACAGCCCTGCAGAGGCGGGTGTGGTGGGCGGTTTCCATGACAGAAGTGTGGCTTCAAAGTCAGAGTGACAAGGACAGTGAGGAGAATCCTGGACTTGTCCCGAGCGTGTAGTACTCTGTGGGCTGTCCCTGGTGTGGTGCTGAATATGGGCTACCCACTTGGCAGAGTCTTGGTCATTCGGGAGACAATCCTCCAGGCATGTCTGAGAGAGCGTTTCCAGACTAGCTTAACGGAGGTGGGAAAACTCAGCCTGAATGTGAGCCGGCATCCCGTGGTCCAAAGTCCCGGACGCTGAGCACCAGTGGTCATCTCTCTTTGGTTCCTGAAGGCAGATGCAAAGCGACAGCTGCCTGACTCTCCTGTGTTCCCCACCATGACGGACTGAATTCGCAAACCGCGAGCCAGATAAACCCTTCCATCCTTAAAGACAATTTTGTCAGGTATTTTTTTTTGGCAGCACTGAAATAACTTTTACACCTGGCCTGGGGCTCCACCATCCCCACCTCGTCTTCTTCCTGTGTGTTCCTTCTCTGTGTGGCTGTTTCTGGAAGTCAACAGTCGTTTAGAGTCCATCTGACTAAACACGCCTGCACTCATCCTGTTCTCAGTCAGGGTCACATGCTGAAGCCCTGGGGTCACAACTCCAAGAAATCTTTTTCTGTTGACAAGACCTTTACAACTAGGAGGAAGATGTGTCAGAAACTAGTGAGGGGAAGACCTAGGGAGACAGCTCTCCAGAGACTGTAGCCCCTAAGACTGGGGAAGAAAAGGTCAAGTGTACTAGGCAGTGAGCTTCCACACCCTGGGATCCCTGAGGCTGGGAGAGAAAAGCTGAGGGCCAATGGGACTAGGGTGAAGCCCCCAGGCCGGTGCCACAGGTGGGAGGCCCTGTTCTCTGGGGGGGAGGCAGGGGGAGAGATGGGGGTGGGCAGGCTGTATCCATGATCCCCAACTGCTGCACCCCTGGCAAGAGCAAAAGCAGCCAGGGAAAAAAGTCATGCTCAAATTTCAGACTTCCCTTTCTGGAACTTTCCATTGTGGGTAAGATTACAACACTCTTGTCACGTCCTTCCTGAGGCACAGGGAGAAAAGAGATTTCCCTTGGTCAGGCCGGGCAGTTGCCATCACTCCACCATCAGGTAAGTTCCTTCCCTTCATTTCCTTTTGTCTTTATCTCTTTTCATTTAACAAAAGGATTTATTTCTTTATTTACTTATTTATTTATTCCTTATGTATGAGCGTCCTACCTAAAGATAGGTATGTGTACCATGTGCCTGCAATGCCCACGGAGGCCAGAAGAGGGTGTTAGAGCCACTGAAATGAAGTTACAGATGGTCCTCAGCCTGCTTCTGTGTCTGGGAACCGAGCCTGAGTCCTCTCCAGGAGCAGCCAGTGCTATTAAGTGCTGAGTCATTTCTCCAGCATGCTCTGCACTTTTTAAGAATGCTTGGGGGGGGGGGGGCTGGAGAGATGGCTCAGTGGTTAAGAGCACTGGCTGCTCTTCCAGAGGTCCTGAGTTCAATTCCCAGCAACCACATGGTGGCTCACAACCATCTTAATGAGATCTGGTGCCCTCCTCTGGCGTGCGGGCATACATGAAGGCAGAATGTTGTATACATAATAAATAAATAAATCTTAAAAAAAAAAGAATGCTTGTGGGTTTTTATTTTGTTTCTGCTTTGAGACAAGGCCTATGCAGCCCAGATGGCCTCCAATTCACCATATGACCGTGAAGAGTTGATCCTCCCACCTCTACCTCCCGAGTGCTGGAATGTCAGGTCTGTGCCACCATGCCTGGTTTGTGTGATATCAGAGATGAAATCCAGGGCTTTGTGTCTGTCAACTGAAACAGCAACTTTTGTTTGAAGCTCTCTCCCAACACATCCTTCCTTCCCAGGTCATCTCTGGAGGTGGGTTACCTCCAACCTCCATCTAGACCTTCCAGTCCCACACGGTAACCCAGGAAGGGATCAGAAAGCTCTGTCTGTAAACAGGAGGAAACATTTGAACCTGACACCTGCCTGCCTGAGCCCTCAGCCCTGCTTCACACTGGGATCTGAGCACGGAAACAGGGTGGAGTGTCCAGAGGGGACAAGGTGGTTCTGGTCTCCCACCCCACCCTGCCTCTATATGATTGCACACTTGATAGTGAACCAGAGAGGCTGGGGCAATCCCCTGAGATCTGTGACCTTCCCTAGCAGCCCGTGGAGGGAAGCCCCAGTATTCAGCAGGCTGGTCAAGACACCACAGGGGCCACATGAGCAAGGAGGGGCCAAAACCATGATTGGAAAAACCACAGGGACAGCTGACCCGAGCTAGTGGGAGCTCAGGGACTCTGGAAGGACACAGGGAACCTGTAGGAGACTGAACTAGGCCCTCTGAATTTAGGTGACCGTGATGTGGTTTGATCTGGGGGAGGAGGGGAGCTGGAAGTGGGACCAGGATTTATCCCCAGTGCATGAATTGGCTTTTTGGAGCTTACTCCCTGTGGTGGGTACCTTGCTCAGCCTTGATGCAGTGGGGAGGGACCTGGTCCTGCCTCAACTTTGTATGCCATTGACTCTGAGGAGAAGATGGAGGGTGAGAGAGAGAGAGGGAGGGGGAACTGGGGTTAGTATGTAAAATGAAAAAAAAATAGATAAATAAAAAGACACTACACCTGGATTTTCCACACAGCTTTAAGAAACCTGCCACCGGTGGGGTTTTGAGAAGTTTCCAATCCCTGCCACAGTCCCTGAACCCTGAAGTCACAAAACAGGCAACCAATTCATTTCCCACCTGCATTTTATCAAAACAAAACAGCAATTTTCACAGTCTGAGGAAGCCAGGCCCTCCCCATTCCCCACTCTCCGCTACAAAAGCTGGTTCTCAGACCCTGCGATCTCCTTCTTCCAGGATCTCAGACACCGAGCCACAGGGTTTGGGGAGCTGGCCTCTCAGAACAGCGAACACTTGCCCTCACCATTCAGAGATCAAACTGGGTCTATTCCTTCATTTTCTCCCCCTGACTTATATCTTACAACGCCTTCTCTGACCTTCCCTAGGGCTGGGCCTGTTGCATTTCGGGGTATAGGCACCTGACTCCTCCATCAAGGCAGAAAGCAAAGGGGCCTTTCCCAATGCCAGCCTGTGTGGTTCTCTATCAGGGCACGTGGTGTGCGGCGACCTCAGACACAAACGATGGCTTTGAGAAGCTGGGAGCATAGCAGAGGCCAGCTGCACCAACTCCCAGCACATGGAGAGAACTGGGGTCAGAGAAGAAAGGGCAGGGATCCTGGAATGCCTGGGTTAGGAGGAGGGTCTCATGACTTGACCCCACTCTCTCAGCCTGTGACTTCCCTGAGCTGTCTGCCTTTCTTCGGGGCACCTCCTTCTGTCTGAAGCAATGTGGGGGTCACTGCTCACCCCTCTCTAAGCTCGGGTAAAGCCCCCGAGGGGACATTGAAGAACACTCTATTTGCAGTGTGTCTCGGGGGACCTCCAAGCAGGAGAGTCCCATGGTCCTGGGCTTCACCTTTATGGACACATCTCAAAGTCATGGTGGGTGAGGGGAAGGAAAAAGACAGGCACTCAGTATACACCCTCCCACTTTATCCAACTTGCAGGTCCCAAAGCCCCTTCTGCGACACCTCTGTCCGCGAACAGCAGCGTTTGCCAACTGTTCCAGAAATGTGGTCAGCCTTTCGATATTCAGACCCTGGGCAGCCTCTGGGCCTCCCCTGAGGGCTTTTCCCCCTGCAGGCTCTCATAATCCGTAGTCCCCTTCCTCACATCCCTACACCAGCATGCTCTCTCTCTCTCTCTCTCTCTCTCTCTCTCTCTCTCTCTCTCTCTCTCTCTCTCTCACACACACACACACACACACACACACACACACACAGTGTGCCAGTCCACTGAAAGATCTCTGAACCATTTCTAGTCTCTTCCTTCAGTGCCTGGACAGAAAACCAGTTGGGCTGCCCAGGGTCACAAGGTCCTCTCCTCTATTGATGGTCTTATTCATCAGACCCACCTAAAGGGGTCACCCCAAATTACAGAATCCCAGACATCCCCATTGGTCCCAAATGAGGAAGTGGCTGACATAGGCAGGCTTCCCCCCCACCCCCGCCCATCTAAGCATCAGAGAATCACCAGAGCGGAGGTGAGCTGTTGAACATAACTGCTTTGGTGGGGAGTGGAGCTCGAGGGTCTCTCTGTGTAGCTCTGACTGTCCTGGAACTCACTCTGTAGACCAGGCTGGCCTCGAACTTAGAGATCTGCCTGCCTCTGCCTCCTGAGTGCTGGAACTAAAGGCATGTGCCACCACTGCCTGGCAAAAATAATTTCTTGACAATAATGCTGAGCTGCCGACACCTGCTAACCCGTTGTCTCTTTAGCAGGCCGCTCTGAGCAGGTTTAAGGTGTGTCTAACGTCCTTAACAAAGACGCTCTCCTGGTACTCTCAGCGAGGAGAGGCTGGGTGGCAACACTGGCCAGTGCTCTACAAACCCACTGCCCCCAGAGCCTTCCCTACAACCGAGGCTGGCATCTGCTCACAGCTGGGACAGCTTCCAGTTGGCCTTTCCCAAACGCCAAGTGTTAAAGAGGGGCGAGCTTTAAAGAAAGGAGGTTTGTTTTGGCTCGCAGTTTTGGGCCAAGCTGAAGGAGCTGTCTCTGGTGGCAGCCTTCTCGCTGGCAGAGTCCCAAGGCAGGCAGGGCCAAGCTGAAGGAGAAACTAACTCCCTTAGAAGTGTGTCTCAAGAAAAGATGGTGTCCACATCGGGTACCTTGGCAGGAAGCCACCTCACCAGAGTGACTGACTGGCAAGGGATTCCCGGGGACCACGCTGAGGGCCAGACTTTGGTGGAGGACGGCCAGGGCAGGCCTGAGCTGCGTTTCTGACAGGGGCCCGGGAATACTGGCACTGCTGAAGGAGGGAAGTACCATCTGCCCTCAAATATGGCAGCTTGAGATGTTGGCCATCTCAGGCTGAAGCCGGGCAACTTCACTCTCAGAAAGGCCTGGCTGGTCTGTTCTTCCTGCACATAAGGCGCCATGGCTATTCCTGTGGGAAGCTCCTCACTGCTGGAGCCAGCAAGCAGGCCTGGAGTCTTACACCCAATCATGCCCTCCACTGTGCTCACGGAACCCCTGCGGGATGTGCTGGCCTGTCAGGGACCGTTGCCCCAACATAGAAACTGGTGCTTTGCCCTAAGTGTGTTCTCGGAGGCGCGAGGAAGAAACAGGCTTTCACACCATCATCGTTCAAAGGCAGCTCAGGACTTCTTGTCCTTTACAGCATGACCTTGCGTTTATTTCTCTCCCCCAAGCTCTGCCCAAACCTGAATTGCTCCTCCACCCTCAGGAATTCTCTATTCACATTCC
>JAQHUG010000006.1:16536925-16560814 GCA_028555095.1 Dicrostonyx torquatus
AGGCTGGCTTTCCCGTGGTGTCATACTGTGACTCTTTCTAGAATAGGCTGGCTTTTCCGTGGTGTCATATTGTGACTCTTTCTAGAATAGGCTGGCTTTTCCGTGGTGTCATACTGTGAATCTTTCTAGAATAGGCTGGTTTTCCCGTGGTGTCATACTGTGAATCTTTCTAGAATAGGCTGGTTTTCCCGTGGTGTCATGCTCCACATGGAAAGCTTCATTACAAAAGGGAATCAGGAAGTTAACACCTACACAATTCTTTTGTGCCTCTTTTTCCCATCTGCCCTTGTGATTAGATGAATTCAGTGTCCCTGAGGCATAAGCTGGGAGAAGTGACGTCAGCCCAAGGAGAAAGTTAGTTCCCGCCCTGTTTAATAGCGGTAGACTGAAGGAAAAATCCTGCGTGTGTGCACGTGTGCTTGTGTGCATGTGTGAGTGTGTGTGTGTCTGTGTGTGTGTGTCTGTGTGTGCTGCCTGTGGAGGCCAGAGGAGGGCATCAGATCCTGCAGCTGGATTCAGTAAATCACCTCTCTAGCCCCCTGTTTTGATTTGTCTGTGAAACAGTCTCCTGCAGCCCAGGCTGGCCTTGAACTTGCTACTTAAGGATGCCCTTGAACTGCTGATCCCCGTCCTTTAGAGCAGGTGCTGGATCACAGGTGTATTCCACCAGCAGTTCCTCTGACTTTTAAAATGGAATATCTAGTCAGTGCCTACAACTGAATGTAGTCCCAGCTACCTGGAGGCTGAGGCAGGTGTCTGAACTCAGGAGTCTGAGACCCCCATCTCTAAACAAAACAAAACAAAATGACATTTTCTTCCTTTGAGGACAGCAGGGAGAGCTCTCATGTACTTGCCTGTGAATTGTCAGTGTTAAACCCACAATGAGCATTTCATTTGTGAAAGTGGGATTGTGTGTGATGAAGTTGCCAGGCTGAGGTCACTCCCCTTTTTCATATAAACTTGAGGCCGCAGTGGAAGCCACCATCTTCTCTCCTGTAGTCTAAGCTGCATGAGTCCTTTGGATATGAAATTTTGAAAATTTTTGCTACAGATAGAAAATTTGACATTTTTTTCTTCTATCTTAAGTGAATATTACCAGACTTTGAGTTTCCATTTTGTTTTCAGTTTATTGATTTATTTATTGTGGGTTTTGTGCTGGTTTTTTGTTTGTTGTGTTTTGACAGTAACTCACACAATCTGGGTCACCCTAGAACTTGTTTTATAGCTGAAGATAACTTTTAATTTTTTTAGAAGGTTTTATTTTTAAAGTTTTTTATTATGTATACAGAGAGTCTTTGTATGCACTGTGTACACATTATAGACACAGAGTCTGCATGTATGTCTGCAGGCCAGAAGAGGGCGCCTGATCTCATTACAGATGGTTGTGAGCCACCATGTGTTTGCTGGGAATTGAACTCAGGACCTCTTGAAGAGCAGCCAGTGCTCTTAACCGCAGAGCCATCTCTCCAGCCCTAGGTTTTATTTTTATGTGCATAAGTACTTTGCATGTATGTATGTATGTACACTGTATGTACATATGGGGAGACCAAAGGGCGTTAGATCCCCTAGAACTGGAGTTACAGGTCGCAGTGAGCTGTTGTGTGTGTGCTGGTAATAAAAGCTGGGTCCTCTTAAGAGCAGCCAGTCCCTAACTGCTGAGAACCTCTCCAGCCCGTCACAGATTTCTGCTCTCTACCTCCCGTGTGCTGAGCTTCTGGTGAGCCACCAGGTCTCATTGATTTTGTGCTTGGGATCCAGCCCAGGCGTTGAGCGTGCAGGGCAAGCTCTCTGTTAGCCCGGCTGCCTCCCCAGTCCTCAGGTTGAAACAAAGCAAGCTCTGAACTCGCCGGTTCTTCCTTCCCTTGTCCTCCAGGAGCAGATGAGCCGCCTGTCCTATAATGAGAAGTCGGACATCTGGTCGCTGGGCTGCCTGCTGTACGAGCTGTGTGCACTGATGTGAGTAGAGACCGCGTCTGAGCCCAGGCTGACACTGGCGGTCGTCTGTCACTGGAAGACAAGTCAAAAACAACACTCCCCGACTTCAACTAAGAGTGGAACCCATGGGGCTGGGTCCTGCTTTGTTGAAGGATCTTTGTTTCCCAGTGAAACTGGTGCATAGCTCAGGGCAGAGTTCATAGGTCAGGTAGACAAAGCAGGAACGCGGCAGGGGTCCTGCGGAAGCCTGGGGTCGGGAGAACAGGAAGGATGCTGCAGACTCTGCAGAGCATGGGCACGGACCCCAAGTCACAGCTCTGCCCCCCGAAGTGTAGGCAGTACCAGGGGACGGCTGAGCGTGGCCACGGGAGAGTCCCAGACCCGGAGACAGGATGCATGCAATGCTCTCGTTTTCTTCCTGTTATTTGCGTTCATTTAACATTTTTTTAAACTTCCTTTCCTTCCCTTGTCTCCTCTTCACTCCTTCTCCTCTTTTCCTTTTTTTTTATTTTTAAATCCCAGGCCTCCATTCACAGCTTTCAGTCAGAAAGAGTTAGCTGGGAAAATCCGAGAGGGGAGATTCAGGCGGATCCCCTACCGCTACTCTGACGGACTGAATGACATCATCACCCAGATGCTGAATTTAAAGGTAATGGTTGCGAGGCTATGTGTGCACTGTCTGTTTCAGTGTCTTAGGAAACCTTTGGGTTTGCCACAGACTGGTCATCAGCCTCCCTGGCTCAGTGCTCAGTTAGCGGAGGTGAAAGCTCACAGGTGTGGAACACACCCTGATCAATCCTTGTGCCTCACTTCCTGTTTTCCTTGCCACCTTCTGCCACACTAACTGATAGTTAGTGGCGTGGAAAGGTTGAAAAAAGGCAAAACTCAGAGTACAGTGGTAGATAAGGGCCTTTTTACTACTCTCTGTCTAAGGGACTAGAGACCAGAACGAGGGAGAAGGGGACAGAGCAGAAGAAAAATACCCTGACAGCAGGTTTTCTGGCCCATGGGACAAGAGGCAGATGTTCTGTTGTGACCTGCAGAAGAAGTGAAAGGGGGTGCGGTGGGGTTGCAAAGGATACAGTGCGTGTGTGTGTGTGTGTGTGTGTGTGAGAGAGAGAGAGAGAGAGAGAGAGTGTGAGAGAGAGAGAGGGAGCAGAGAATTGGAGGCTGGTTAGAATGTCCTCTTTAATGGTATTTAGAGAAACAAAGGTTCCGCTTCCCCTGAGCAGACGCCAGTGGTACCCAGTGTATGTGCAGTGTGTTCTCTGTGTCCTCCTGAGTAACTGCTTTGCTTTGCTTTGCTTTTCTTTTTTGGTTTTTCGAGACAGGGTTTCTCTGTGGCTTTGGAGCCTGCGCTGGAACTAGCTCTGTAGACCAGGCTGGTCTCGAACTCACAGAGATCCGCCTGCCTCTGCCTCCCAAGTGCTGGGATTAAAGGCGTGCGCCACCACTGCCCGGCCACGTAACTGCTTTTCTTAAGATGGCTGTTCCTTGATCTGCCTGCCACACTGTTTCTCCAGGATTACCACCGACCTTCAGTGGAAGAAATTCTGCAAAGCCCTTTGATAGCAGACTTGGTTGCGGAGGAGCAGAGGAAGCATCTGGAGAGGAGAGGACAGCGCTTAGGCGAGCCTTCGAAGCTGCAGGCCTCCAGCCCTGTGCTGAGCGAGCTCAGGTTGAAGGAAAAGCAGCTGCAGGAGCGAGAGCGAGCCCTCCAAGCCCGAGAGGACAGTCTGGAACGTGAGTTGTGCCCAGGGCCAAGGGAGCTAGCTGCCCGTGCCATGGGGGAGGTGCGGCTGGGGTCCGGTCTGAACAGAGGAGCTTGTATGTGCGGGCCTCTTAGATAGGACCTTTGTTTCTGTCTAGTGGTGGGGCAGGCTACTAGGGACTAGGGACTGAATACCTGCTGAATCTCATCCCAGCCATTTTGGGTAATGGTTCTCAACCAGTAGGTCACGACCCTCTTGGGGGTCGGTGTCCAACAACCCTTTCATAGGACCCGACCATCAGAAACCACTGATTTCCGACAGAGGGACCTCGTCTGTCCGTCTCCAGGCAGGTCTGCCCACATGCAGATACACCCCTACTACAAGTACCCGGTGTGAGGAAGTCATTGTCACATAAATCTGGAACAAAGGCAGGGTTGGTGCGAACCTGTCAGACATAGAAAGAGAGCAGCAACTCTGTTGAAAACCTCGGTATTCGAGATAACACGATGCTTTATAAGTTATAATCACTGAGTAAAGGTAAAATCATGTACTGTAAAATTAACAACAACCAGAACTTAATGTGGGTGCTGCGAAGTCTTACATTCAGATGCGATGTGAATGACCAACACAGAGTGGCAAATCACTGTATTGACTGAACTATGCCATACATCCTCTTTTGTCTCAGTAAAGCTCTTGTTATATATTATTTTCATTAGAAAACCATTCCATGGCCAGGTGGTGGTGGCGCACACCTTTAATCCCGGCACTCGGGAGGCAGAGGCAGGCAGATCTCTGTGAGTTCGAGACCAGCCTGGTCTACAAGAGCTAGTTCCAGGACAGGCTCCAAAGCCACAGAGAAACCCTGTCTCGGAAAACCAAAAAAAAAGGGGGGGGGGAGGAGAAAACCATCTCATGGCAGTGGATTGTGGAGGAGGAACATTAAGAACGCACAGCGAGCACTTTTTACAGGATGGTTTTACCTCAATTAGAGCAGGGGTTGAGAGGAGGTGGCATATTCTCTGTTGTGACATTCTGTCGGCCGCAGCTGAGCAAACTGGACTGCCCCGCTGATAACAGCGTCCGAGCTTTGCTGGCAAGGGTACCAGCTATTTTAGCAAAGCTGGTGGACTCGAGAGCCAGACTTGACACTGGTGCAGACACCACAAACAAGAGGTAGCAGCCGCTGAAGCTCAGAGTGCTGCTGGGGGCTGCTGTTGCCGGCGGCCAGAGACAGTGTCCTGAGTTCTGATCGGAGATGAATTGGTTACACAATGAATGCAGTTTCCTTTTCTGGCGACACCATCCAGGGACTAGGACTAGGCCACATGTCTGCTGGCACTCTTGTCAGGTAACCCAGGGAATTAAATCTGCCCGACTTCCAATATTTAGTATCCGGTTCGATGAATCTGCAGATACTGCACTGTTGAGTACTGGTTTCCGTGAGGTCTGTTAATATGGCGGCTTTAAAGACGAGTTTCTATCTTGTAAACATCTTGAAACAACTATTGCACATGACGTATCTGACATGGTTCATTTCTAAAAGAGTAGAGAAGCTCTTGGGAAAAGGTGTGTGGTGTTGGCACAGATGGTTCTGGATTCCCACGTTTGGTACTGGGAGTCACCACAGTCATCTGAGCCCACTGTATGATTCATCGGCAAAGATCAAGAGTTACGAGAAGCCGTGGGAAGCGTGGATTCTGCTAGTTTCGTAAAGGTGAGCGCTGGAAACGGTTGACGGTTCTCTCAACTGCGCTACGAGTCGTGTGTGTGAACAGAGCTGCGATTTCACACTGAGGAGAGATGGTGTCGAGAGAAAAAGCTTACCATGCTTTTGAACTTTATGATGGACGCAAAATGTTTTTAATCAGAAAGCAAGACTGCGGTGTGAAGCTCTTTTCTGTGATAAAAGTGAATCGCAAAAAAAGAATTTATTTGGTTGAATATAACCAAAGTCTGCCATCTTTGCCATCTTGAATGAGTTGAATTTCTACGGCAAGGACCAAGCGCACCATGCCCCAATTTGTCCGAAAAGATCAGAGCAGTCCAAATCACACAAGCTTCGGCAAAAACAGAAGCGAATTGGATGGAGACAGAACTCACATGTTACCTACTTTATTTGCTTTCTTGAGGAACACGACAGGGAACCGGACAGAAGAGTTGCCGTGAGTTTCTTGCAGCTTCACTCAGATGAGCTTGAAGGTGACATCATTGTCTTTCCCAGATCTGCCGACACCATCTGCGCTTCAGAGCCTACAGTCAGAGCTGCAGGTGTTTGCTGACAGCTCCAGAGGAGCCCGCTGAACTTAATAGTGGGGATGCAGCGTGAACGGATTTCTCTGTAATGGCGGTTACAAAATTCTGCACCAAGTCTCTGATTCCTGTCCTCTTCTGAGCCTGCCGCTCCTCCTCCACCTCCAGCAGCAGCGTGTCTTTGTGAAGCAGGGTTGTCCAGCTTGTTGTCAGCCCTAAACATAGAAGTAGGTGTGTCGTGGAAGACACCTTCAAGTGCTCTTGCAAAGACTGCCCTGAGTGTATGCTCTGCTGGGAAAGAAGCACTCCCAGCTTTACACTGGTGGTGGCTTTTTACACAGCCTGTCATAGAATGTGCAGTGTGGCTGCTGTGCCCAGGTTATGACCCCCAGAGAGGCCCAGACTTTGAGCAAGGTTTATTTAGCGTAATAACGAACTAGTTAGGAACTCATCTCCAGCCCCGTTACAGTGAGGTGGGGAGGAGTTGTGTCTCCCCTGTGGGGCGGGCTTTAAAGGAGTAGCTACAAAGAGGCTGAAGCTGATTTGGCTGGGGTGCAAGCTCTCATGCTCTGTCCCATCCTGCTGTGTCAGCTAGCCACCCTGTCCCTGAGTCAGGCCATCTTTATCAGCCTGTACCAGGCGGCTGGGCTGAGTGGAGTGTCCTTGTACTTGGGATCTCCCGGATGGGAGGGGGACGGAAGATGCTGTCTTTCTGGGAACGTCAGGCTAGTCTGTGTTTCTCATTTTAAAACATTTTGCTAGGAAATTCCTTCTCGTCCCTTTGAGAATAAGGGGTGAGGGTCCCACATGGTTTGCTGTCCTTTCCCATGCTACACCATGCTTCAAGACAGAATTCCAGTTTTTTGTAATTAGACTTATTTCACAATATATCATTACATGTTGTTTTTGTGATTAATCGCTATCCTTTAGTTAGGTTCAGTTTGTAACAGTGAAAGCCCATCCTGCATACCAGATATTTACATTAGGATTCATAACAGTAGCAAAATCACAGTTATGAAGTAGCAGCAAAAGCAATTTTATGGTTGGGGTCACCACAGCATGGGGAACTGAGGAAAGGGTCGCGCCATTAGGAGGCTCGAACCGTCGCTGGGGCCCAGCCAGGGGAGCGGGGAGAGAGCCTGCCAGACACAGGTACGTGGTCTGATGGCCAGAGCCCCTTATCTATTTCTTTTTCTCCTTCCCTCTTTTCAAAGAGAAGGAACGTGAACTTTGTATTCGAGAGAGACTGGCAGAGGACAAACTGGCCCGCGCCGAGAGTCTGGTGAAGAGCTACAGCGTGCTGAAGGAGCAGAGGTTCCTGTCCCAGGCCAGGGGCTCAGGTATGTCGGTCAGCTCCACACACACTGTGGCCTGCGTGGACACGCGCACCTGGCGTGGCCGGCAGAGGAGTCTGTGGTGCTTTAACCTTACAGCCTCAGATCTCAGGTGACGTCACTGAGTGGCCCCGAGAGGCTCCTGGTGTTGCTGGTGTCCTGGGAGAGAGACCTGAGGCAGGAATCGCAGTTTGATCTCCGCCTCACTCAGGATTTAATTTTTGAAATTGAAACATTTTCAAAACTATACATTTCAAATTTTTTCTTTTTTTCTTTTTTTTCTTTTTAAAGACAGAGTTTCTCTTTACAGCTTTGGGGGCCTGTCCTGGAACTTACTCTGCAAACCAGGCTGGCCTTGAACTCACAGAGATCCTCTTGCCTCTGCCTTCTGAGTGCTGGGATTAAAGGGATGCTCCACCACTGCCTGGTTGAATATTATTATTCTTTTTTTTTTGGATATGTTATCAAAACTGTATTTCTCTTCATTTTCAAGCAAAAGCCCTGGTATTTTAAAACTACCACACTTCGGTCATCATAGAAAGTATGGCTTAACGGTCACGGTGGTGAAAATCTGCAACCCTAGTTCTTGGAAGGCAGGAGAATTGCTGGGAGTTTGAGACCAACCTGTTCTGCATAGCGAGAGGAAGGGGGAGGCGCTAGAGAGAGGGCTCCTGGGGTCAGAGCGCGCACTGCTGCCTGTCTTAGTCCTTTCTGCTGCTGTGAGAGACACCATTCCCAGGCAGCTTAGCTGTGGCTGACTTACAGCGTCAGAGGCTCAGTCAATTGTTGTCATAGCGGGGCGCACAGCAGCAGGCACGGTGCTGGAGAAGTAGCTGAGAGCTTCCATCTTTATCCTCTGGGTCTGGCGTGGCCTTTTGAAATCCTAAAGCCCACCTACAGTGACAGTTGAGTTCCCTCTAGCAAGGCCGCACCTCCTAATTCTTCTCAAGTATCCTCCCTGACAGCTGTCGAGTCTATTCTTACTCAAACCTCTGCCCTCTTTTCCCTGAGGACTTGAGTTTGGATTCCAGCACCCATAGCCAGCCCACCTGCCTGGAACCCCAGCTCAGGGGGACTGAGGGCCTTTTCTGACTTCCGCACGTGTCGGGTGCCCGTAACCCCTCTCACCCCCCAGCACTCACACATACACATAATTTACAAAATAAAAACAAAGGAGAAAATAGGGCTTGGGTTTCCAAGGTGACTCAGTGAAGGTGCTTGTCCCTAACCTGGTATCTGAGTTTCATCTCTAGGACCTCGTGGTAGAAGGGGGCACTGACTCCCCAATCTTGCCCTCTGACTTGCACTTTTCATCCCAGCACTCGGGTGACAGAAGCAAGCAGATAACTGAGTGTGAGGCCAGCCTGGTCTACATAGCAAGTTCAAGGCTAGCCGTCATACAGAATAAAACCAACCACAGAACGCACTTTGGATCTTTGTTAAAACCTTTGAGTTTTTTGTTTCGTTTCTTGGAGACACAGGGTCTCATTTTATAGAACCTGCCATGGAGGCCACGCCGGCCTCTAGCTATCTACCTGTCCGTGGGCAACACCACGCCTGGTTAATTTCAGCAACTTTTAGAGCGCACGCTGCCATCCATAAAGACAGAACAGGTTTAAATCACGGTTAGGTTGATAAAATGAGAAAAAAACGTGTGCACTTCCCATTCCCACTCCGACAATTAGCGAAACCGTCTGGGACTGCTCTTCAGGTAAGGGTGTGTTGGAGCAAAGGTGATGGCTGGGTGAGGTGCTAGGCTCCACCTTATGGCTGCACAGGTGGGTGTGTAACAACACCAGTGTGGGTCATGGAGCCACAGAGCCCACTGCTTCTCACCTGAGTGTGTCAGAGCCGAGGGGAGCAGATGCCAGCTCAGGCCTGGGACGTTGGAGACATGAGAGGTCCTTTTACACAGTGGGGCTGTAAAGTTACACTAAGCGCGGCTAGTGGGCGCCACATCTCGAAAGCCCCATCTACTTACTGAAGCACTCCCGCTGTTGGATACGATGCTCTTTTCCTAGACGTCCCGTTTGGAGAATGCTGTGCGCCTTCCACAGTGGTGGTCAGGTCCCTGGCACCAGCTTGTGCTGTGAAGTACAGTGAAGAAGGGACTGAGGGCCCTTAAGGGAGTCAGCCTCCTGCCTCTCCCTTGAGCTGTCTCCCTTGGTCTCCAGGGCTCCCTCCTCTCCCCACGAGCACCACGCAGCTGGCTGTCTGCACTTCTGTGCCTTCTCTCCGTGTGTGTGTCACTTAGACTCCATCTGCACTGTTCATGGCCTGACATCCCCACCAGAACAGGGCCCCTGGTGTAAACTCAGTATTTCCTGTAAATACACACCAAGGGACACTAAGAAGGTTCTGGACCTCGCAGCCCCGAACAGTACTGTCTGTGGTTGGGGGTGTCACTGTATGTCGGCGAGGTTATCCGTGCATGCGAGAGGCACGTCACTCATCACTCCAGCTCGGCTGGCCTTGCTCACTCTGCAGGTTAGAAACACATTCTGGTGCCTGAGCTATTTGGATGCTGGAGCTGTGCTCTGTAAGAAAGCGTCTGTGCCGTCATGTGTCCGGTCCTAGGTTCTCAGGAACAGAGTAAACACTGATTTCCCCCACCCCCAGTGCGTTGAACCCTAAGAGAAAAGTTGATTCGTCAGAGATCAAAGCATTTGTCCTTTATTATTTGGTGTGTTTCGGGGCATGATGTCAGCTCACAATCTGTAGACTCAGCAATGAAGGGAGCAGAGGCAGGAGCATCACAGCTTAAACAGACAAAACAAAAAGCTGGGGCTGAAGAGACGATTCAGTTAAGATCCTATACTGTTCCAGGAGAGGACTCAACCACCTGCGACCCCAGCTCCAGGGACCCGGTGCCCTCTTCTGGATTTGAGGGCACTGGCGTTCGCATGCATATTTCCACACACGACTTAGAAATCATAGGGCTGACTTTTAAAATGCTCCTGACTACCTGTCCCAGACAGCTTCACACGGGTGTCAGCAAGTCTGACCTGTATGGTGGTTCTCCGCTAACGCAGACCCCTTTCTTTCTCTTTCTGAAGAACTTGACCTTCCATCTTCAGCAGTGAGGAAGAAGGTTCATTTCCGTGGGGAGAGCAAAGAGAACGCCGCAAGGAGCGAGAATGCCGAGAGCCAGCTTGCCAAGTCCAAGTGCAAGGACCTGAAGAAGAGGCTTCATGCTGCCCAGCTGCGGGCCCAGGCCCTGTCGGACATAGAAAAAAACTACCAGCTAAAGAGCAGGCAGATCCTGGGCATGCGCTAGGCCAGCGGGCGCGGAGCTGGGGCAGCATTGAATGCTGCCAGCCCGCTAGAGGTTGGTCCTCTGCTGCTGTAGTTTGTGTCTGGTTCTGAGCTTGGCCTCTGCGCAGTGAGCGTGACTGGTTGTGCTCTTTCTCAGCAGCTGGTCTACAAGATGGACGTGTCTCCCTTTCCCTCCTAACATCCGTGTGTAGAAAACACGGTGCGTTTGCTGGTCGGTCGGGCCTTTATCCTGTGTGCCATTACTACTGGGAATATGAGATGGGACGCTGTAGATTTTAGAAGATGACGTTAGGGAAGGACTATGAACCTGCAGGCCTCACTGAGCAGTTTACAAGACTGAGTGGTGTGCCTGTGTCTGTATGCTTAGATTACACTGAGAATCGGCGCAGCAGGAACCGTGTGCCCGGCACCTGCTGTCCACAACCATGATGATGTCATCAGCTGCTTAGTGGTGGTTGGATGTTGGTGATTCTCGCCGTTTCCGAGTGAGGCCTCAGCTGCGCTGTGACTCTTCCTTCTTAGGGTCACGCTCTAGAGGTCAGGGAGGCAGGGGAGGCAGGTCTTCTTAGTGTGTGATGTTACAGGGAGAGACCCAGCCATCCACCCGACAGCCCAGCATTTTAATGCAGTTTGTCTCATGATTAAATACACAGATTCCTTGCGTTTTAAAATTCTGTGTCCTTTATTTGCTGGCTCTGTAAAGCTCGCCTGGGTGTGTGACTCGCCATGGCTGGCTTTTCTAATGCTATGCAAATGCTCTACTGTTCGGCGCTTGGAGCTGCAGCAGAAGCAGTGCTGGGATCTCCTGCAGCTGCAATGCCTTTGGATCTCGGAAGCTAGGTCTTTGGTGGCAGCTTGTAATATTAAAGTATGGGAGCATCTTGTCTATCTGTTCTGTGACAGTGGGACTAGAAACTCGGTGGTGGCGTTTCCTACTTTTCTCCTTTGGGCTATAATGGCATTGGTACAGCAGTGCAGAATAAAATCCTGTATATGTAAGCATCCTAAATGTGAGGTTTTAAATGTTCTGGAACTGTAGAAAACTTGATCGGATACATGTGTCATCTTATTTATAAAATTTCCAATACAGTAAAACCTATTTTGTGGAATTTGTCATTGTGATGTTTGTGTTCTCTGTGTGTGCAGGGGCACATGGAGCCTGTAGGGCGACCTCGGGTGACACTGTTCCGAAGCTGTCCACCTTGAGTTTTGATACGGGATCTCCCCGGTGTGGGCCTCACCAGGTTTTTTCAGACTTGCTCTCTTCCACGTCCCAGTGTGGTTCCCTCTTGTCTCCACCTCCCTAGTGTAGAGATAAAAGCACATTTTACTGCATCTATCATTTTCTGCGGTGCGGACCTAAACTTGGTCCCTACACAGCACGCACCTTTCCGCACCTTTCCGACCGAGCCGTCGTCTCCTTTGCTCAGATGCTTGTATTTTTATTCTGCTGTTTATCTCCCATCTTCCCCTGGTGTAGATCGTTGTTTCCTACAGTTACGTCTTTTGTGTTTCTTGGTCTCTGGATAGAAGAAAAGTGGGCGACGCCCAGGGAGTTGTGTTCCGTTGGGAAGCTGAGGTAGAATGCACCTTCTCATTGATCACGCAGGCCAGCAGTGCGGACCCGAGCAAGTGTGCTCTCTAGGGAACACCAGGTCATGTTTGGATACGTTTCTGAAAGTTGTACTGAGGAGTCGTGTCCCATTGCTAGAGTCCGGGGATGCTGCTGACTGAGTAGGAACGCACTCAGGAAGCCCTGTGCTGGGATGGACTGGAATGTACCTCCACCCTCACAGAGGACTTAATTTGGGTTTTATGGGTTTGTTTAGTGACATTTTGTGTGTGTGCGCGCAAGTGTGTGCCGTGTGTGTGTGTAGACATGTACGTGTGCGTAGACGTGTGCCTATGTGGAGGTGCGAAGTTGATGTTGAGTGTCTTTCTCGATTTCCACTTTATTCAGAGAGAGTCCTCCCTGACCCCAGAGCTCACTAGTCCAGCTAGTCCGTGAGTCAGCCTGCCACAGTGACCCCATCCACCTCCCTGCTGCGATTATGAGCAGCGGCTGCACCTGCCCAGCTTCCCCACGGCTTCTGGGGATCTGGACTCTGGCCCTCAAGCTCCTGCAGGAGGCGTCTCGTGCACGAGCCCTCTCCTGGTCCAGGACACTGAGCATGAAGCGGTTAACATTCCTCCGCCCATCTTATTTTTATGTAACATTTGCCCGGTGTTGCTGACTGTGTGATTCCAATACAGACCAAGCTGCAGAAGGCCCAGAGGTAAGAACTCCTTCAGGAGTTCAGACGCAGCACATGGGCAGCGAGTGCAGATCACACGGGCAGCGAGTGCAGCTCCCTGGGCCAGACGCAGAGACTAACGCCCTCCAGTGTTGTGTGAGTCCTGCTCCCTGCCAGCCCTGTTGGAGGGCAAGTGTGCTTCTCTCTACAGCTTCCCCGATTAATGTGTTACTTGCTATTGAGTGTTCCAAGAAACACTGGGAAATTATTAACACAAGTTTTATGGTTTGTCTTCACTGTGCAATGCCAGTTTTAGGTGGAAATGCCAGAGCTTCTAGCCTGTGTGCGTGGACAGCACAGCTCACACCTGTGGCTCATACCTGGAGAGCCTCAAGCCAAGTAGAAGGGACTGTGCCCCGCCCTCAGCAGGTGCCCAGCACCTGTGGCCTGTTCTTGCTCCCCTCTCCAGCCCTGTGTACCGCAATGCCAGGTCTCGAGTCTAGCGAGACACCCTGCCTTCCATAGGCCCGCTGCCCCAGCCGAGGCTTATTCACCTCTCCTAGATGCCCCTCTCCTATGCGGGATGCCCCTTGCCAAGACACCCACCCTCCAGCAGGTCTCACCAGGCATGGAGCAGAGGGCAGAGCAAGTGGTCCATGGACTGGGACTCACGCTGTTCTGAGATGTCCAATACATCCGAGATGAGATGGCTCCATACCTGTGCCCAGGCCCCTGCTGGGAGGGGTGGGCAGCCTGGGAAGTGGCAGGAAGGAGGGCTGTGTGACAGGCTGTAGGCTCTTCACATCCCTACATGTTCCCATGTCCATTTGCTTTTCTGACAGAAGACAAATTCAAAGAACTGTTTAGAAGTTAGAGACTGTAACCCACAGGCGCAAGGTCTTCCCCGCTGCTCCGTCACCATAAAATCAGCTTTGTGGGGGCTCAAAAGATGGCCCAGAGGTTAATAGCACTGACTGCTCTTATAAAGGACCCAGGTTCAATTCCCATGACCGACATGGCCACACACAACTGTATGTAACTCCAGCTCCAGGGGATCCGACACCTTTACACAGACGTATATCCAGGCAAAACACCAAGGCGCATAAAAAATAAGGCAGACCTTTCCTACTTCCTTTTAAAGTCTGGAGTCAGCTAGACATGGTTGTCTCAGACTCCACCTTCCTCTCATTAATTCAGTCAATGGACCCACCACCAGCTGGTGCCTTTTGAACCGCTGACATTAACCCTTTAACCATCGGAGAGCCCTTGATCTTGCCTAGCAGAGGCGGGCAGAGGGACGCGTCAGCCATAAGTGCTAAGGAGCAGAAGAAAGCTGGGAAGCAACAGGAGGGTGTGCGTGTGCAAGTTTAGAAAAGGGGCCATTAGGGGTTCAGCCGGAAGCAGGAGTAGGGGCATTCAGTGGGGGGCAGGGACTGTGGGGGGGGCGGGAAGGGCAGGGCGAGGGAGGCTCGCACAGCACCTAGAAGAGATAGCCACAGGACTAGAAGGCCTGGAAACACACAGTCAACTTTTGCGTCCTGCCCCTGAAGAGCCGACACAAGCCGGCTTCCCGTCCATCGGCAAAGCAGGCATTTGGACCGTATGTTGGACCAGAGAGGGAGCTCTTTGTTGGCGCTGCTACATGCTGCCTTCCTCCAGCACCTCTGTGAGGTTAGGGTTTAAACAGGTTCACCCAAGTGCCGCAGTGGCCTCACGGCAATGGCAGAGAGCGGCCGCACGGGGGCGCCGCGAGCCGGGCATGGGGAGGCGTCAAAGGCGTCAAGAGGGCAGCATTTTATTACAGGGCAACCCAGGCACAGTTGGCTTGTGCCCTGCTCGCTCGCCTCCCAGGACAACCGCAGGTGCCCTTCTGTTCCCCACAGTGGGTGCTGCAGCTAAAACAGCTTTCGCTTCAAAAGCGGGGGGACGAGAGATGTTTATTCTGAAGCTGTGGCCCAGGAATACAGATTCGGGTTACCCCAACACCAGGTTCCATGGAGTTTTTATAGTAAGAGAACAAAGAAAGTCATAAACGAACACTCCTTCCTACTAGGTGGGAACACCTGATGGGCGGGTGTGCAGGGGAACCTCAGATGCTGTCTGCTGAGGGTCTCTCAGCGTTGGGGGCAGAGGGGCTACAGATTTGTTCACACCAGTAGGCCCCGCCCACTGAAATGGGCAACACGTGGCTGTGTACGGGACCAAAGTGGCCCAAGATCTGGCTCTGGACAGCCCCTGAAGTGGGACTTCTTCCTAGAACCTAAGACAGGATGAGGTGGACACCCGACCCTGAGCGTGGCCCAAGTCTCTAGTTACAGCACTACGGAGGCTGAGGCAGGATAATAAGGGTTTGAGGCTACATAGTTTGAAGCCAGCCTGGGTTACATAAGAGCCTATCTCAAAAACCCTTTCAAAATAAGCAAAACAGCAAACCCCCAACTCAAGCCAACTGTGGTTAAGGAAGGTGGGTCAGAGTGGCGTGACCTGCTGCTAAATGAGTTGCTTGGGCAGATTGGCGTGGGGTAGAGGCTCGGCGCTGGCTTTAAAGCAAGACCCTAGGAAGTGGGTCCAGAATGGTCTTTCTCCCCTCCCACTCCCCACCATGTGGAGTCCCGCTCCCTCAAACGCCCAGGTCAGATGCCTAAGGCACTCAGGCTGCCCCAAATCCTCACGGGGCCCCTCCCAGTTCTCGCGGGACCAGAAGCTAGGCTCCCAACTGGAGTGGGAGCCAACACAGCTTTAAAAAGAATGACGAAAATGTATGATATACCAGGAATGCTCAGGACCCGCACTGATGGGCGGTTTTCCCAGAAAGATGTTGAAACCAGCCCGCATCCCGGGAGGACTTGCCAGCTGATGGCGTGCTGATGAGACCTCCCCCGCCCACACCTTCTCCTCTTTCCCTTTTCCATATGGCCAGGCTTCCAGCACCCCACAGAACACGCGGGCAGAGCCACAGGCATCTGTGGGAAACCTCAGGCCAGGTACAGATCTGACCCTCTGCTGCCTCCCAGCCGTGATGGTCTCCGGCCTGAAGACAGTGTCAAGAAGGTGGAGTCAGTCAGCAGCTACCCTGGGCTGGATCCTTTTGTTAACCTCCCAGCCTCAGTTCCTCCATGGGCAACAGAACACCAGGACTGGGAAGGCCAAGTGTGTTCAAGGACCTGGGCCAGTTCCTGGCAAAAGTGTACGGTCCTTGGCTTTGGGAAGGATTCTCAGGGCTTGGGTCTTATAATAAAATGCAAATATTTAAATTAAGGTGGGGAAAAGAGGCCTAGGTGAAACCAGGAATGAGTCCAACCTGATAATTGCAGTAATTACACTGGGAGCCAACCCCTGGAGGGAGCAGACCACTGGCTGAGGAGGTGGGAGAGACAGTGTTGAGGTGTGGCAGAAGCTGTTGCTGAATCTCCCGCTCAGAGGGCCCGAAGGTATCACCTGGACATCTTGTTAAAATGCAAACTTAATTCATCATATCCAGGTGGGCCAGATAACCTGTTCTAACCAGCTCACTGGCTGGAATATTCTGACTGTGAAGGCAGAGCTCAGAGAGCCCTGTAAAGCGGATGGGTTGACCTAGGGACCAAGTGGCGCCCTTGGGATTGCTGTTGTCCCTGCCTGAGGCTGGAGCCCCAGAAATGGGGACAAACTGAAGAAGAAAGGCAGAGTTGGAAGGCCTTTCCGGCTGGGCAGTGAAGTGCTAGGTGTAGGAGGTGGAGACAGCGTGGTCTGACATCCTCAAAACCTTTGGCATCACGTGGTAGAAAAAAAACTGGAGGAGGCCCACCCTGCTCTCTGCATCTCAGGCAAATCTGCCAGAGTAGGAGAGGGCCATGCTCGAACAGGGGCCCAGTGAAGCCAACCATGTTTCCAGGATCAGAGGGAGTGGCTAATGAATGTCTACACTCAACCTGCATGTTCCCTGAGTGTCCAGGGACAGTCTGGTCTAGCCCAGCTCATGGGCAGACCAGGCTAGGGCATGGAGCTGTGCCAGAACCAGCCAGGGGCAATGGTCCTCTATGGTAACTCCCCTAAAGAGACCCACTAGGGGGACCTGGAAGGGAAGAATGGCTCATTAAAGTTGAGCTTTGGAGTTCACTCAATGTTATCTTAAACCGGTTAATTAACCAGCATCGACTGTTTCCCCGGCAGAGACACAAGCCGCCATTGCTCCCTGGGCACAATGTGTATATTTCAGCAGTGCCGACCCAATCTACAAGGCTCTCCGCTGCGTAGGGCTAAATATTACATTGCTGCTTGATGAATCCATGAAGATGCAAGAACAGGAGGCTGGACCCAACTTGGGGAATACCGGGGGTTTATTGGAAATGTCCCGGGAAGGGGCAAACAGCAGAATCTAGGAGGGGCAGAAACATTTCAACAGGCAGAGGGAAGGGGACTCCGAGGTAGGTTAAGGGGAGCTGGAGTGTGGCATACATAGCATATTGGAATCCCTGGGTTTGGTCCTTAAGGGGTGGGGGAGGGTGTGTTCAGGGACATGTCCCCAGTGACCTAACTTCCACTTCTTTTATTTGTTAGTTTGTTTTGTTTTGTTTTGTCACAGGGTTTCTCTGTGGCTTTGGAGCCTGTCTTGGAACTCTGTAGACCAGGCTAGTCTCGAACTCACAGAGATCCACCTGCCTCTGCCTCCTGAGTGCTAGGATTAAAGGTGTGCGCCACGGTCACCTGATTAACTTCCACTTCTTGAAGCTCTCACCACCCTTCAGTTATACCACGAGCTGGGACCAAGCCGTAAGGAACAGTTCAGATACAAACTACAGCAAAGGCTTTGAGAGTGTTCAAAGTTCTTGTGTTAGTCTCTCAGTGGCATCGTTCGGTCCCCACCCTGGGGAAACATGATCGGAAAACGTCAGCGAGAGGGCTACAGAGTATCCCGGGAGAGACCGTCACCCTGAGTGCTGGCAACACTGTCCTCTTCTTCTTCTCCCAACCCCTCGCCCAACACAAATGTGTGAACAACACACACATGCACGATGACATGTCTGCCCTTGAAACACACCACGCAGGAGGACAGGAGGTAACGGGTGCTGGCAACAGCCCAGCTTGGAAGGCTCTGGAGTCGCTTGTAAAGGGTGCAGCCCAGCTACGGCGATCTTCAGGGATCCTGCCGCAGATCTACCGGTGAGGGAGGGCCACGGATGTCACACAGAGCCAGGAATCCCCGGCAGCGCCTGACAGCCGGCCATGCTGTTCTCCTCCAACACTTAGGGCAGAATTAATTATTAATTTTTATGACTCCACAGATGCTGGTGTCTGTCAACCACAAGCCCCCACACTTCTTTTCCAACCTCCAACCACTTAATCGCGGTTTTGGCTGGGTCAGAGTATGAGCCCTGTAACCTCAGAAACGGAGTAGGGTGAGGGCCTTTATCTGAGGGCAAAGGCCAAGTTCACTGGGTGCAGCTGGCGGCACAGGAGCTGATAATGCTCTCGAAGAAATCCAGATGTCTTGGGCGGCTTTCAGAACCGGGCTTTATAGTGCTTCTCTCCCGGTGTGAGTCTTCCCTCCCTCCCTCCATGTGGCTTTGCTGTAGTGCGCGGAGCCTTCTCCCAAAGGTGGTCTCGGCAGTCCCTAACGTGCTGGATCTGGATGGTTACTATTCTCATGCAGGACAGAAAGATTTTTGAGAGGGAGAGGGTGGAGCCGAGAGCTGTGGTCCCGGTCCCTAGGCACCACAGCAGACATCCCTGCTTGACCCACAGTGTTGAAGCAGGAGGGCTTGTTCACACAGGTCGGTGTTTGGGGGCTGTCCTTGACTTCTCTGGAAGGGTCAGGGAACGGGCATTTTTTTCTGGTCGTCTGCCACGTTTATCACACTCTTCTGACCTGGGCTGGGGAAACAATGGCTTTCAAATCAGAGCCAAGGGCAGCCATGCCTACTGATGGTGCCATCTGCTGCCTTCTCAGAGTATCTGGCAGGGTCATGGCCAAGGACTTGGCCAGCCTGGGGATGTTTGCCCTTGACCAGGGAAGACTTCAGGGAGCAAGCATCAAGCCAACAGACCTGGAGCTGAACCCACACTGTCTCTGGGAAGCACAGGTGGCTTCCATTGCTGGGACACATGACACCCCTACACCTGTGTAGGGCTCTAAACTCGAAGAGCGTCTCCCAGGGACCCACCAGGCTGAGCATGAGAAGTAGTCAGACCCACTTCCGTAGCATTCCCCCACCGTGCTGACCAATCAGAAAGGGTGTCGCGAGAAGCCGCCACTTACAGTGACAGCGGCGAGACGTGAAGGCATAGGGAGGGGGAAGTACAAAATCCACATTTAACCACCTGCAGAACACACCGTGGTGTCCCCTTGTTACCAGACGATCCCATGTGTCCGAGTGTGCGTATCTCTGTGTAGCTCGGGCTGGGAGAGCACAGCTCAGTGCTGGAGTGCTCTCTCCCGGCATGCAAACGGGCTTCAGTCCCCAAAACTGAAACAAATAAATAACTCCCGACAGCCTTACAAAACTGGAGTTAGCTCCGTTTAGGACAGATAATAACTAAATTTGTAGCTATGAGAAAACTTCCGAACGAGTTGTGGGAGAAACACAGATCCTATAGTGTCTGTCCAGAGGAGGAAACCTGGGCAGCGTGGAGCTGCCGATTGCTTCCTGTGCGACCCTCCACAGGCTCTGCCTGGGGCTGATCTGGAGAAGGGAGAGGATGACTTGTTGCAAATCAGCACACTGAAGTGACAGCCTTCGACTCCAGGGCCCGAGGAAGCCCTGAGAGTCCAAAGTCTCAGGTGTCACAAGTCCTGATGTCAAAGATTCCCTCCCTCAGGTGGAGTCTGCCTTCCCAGAAGTCTCCCAAACAAGCAGCGATAAGTAAATTAGCTACGAGAAGTTGGCTGGTAGCCAGCTTGAGGCTGGATGCCAGGCCGGGGTGGGATGGACCCGGGAGACTTCCTCTTCCCCTGGGACCTGTGAGGGCAGCTCTTCTCCTCAGCAGATGCTACACAAAGTGTGAACACAGGTAGCAGGAACGCTTTGGAGGGCGGCCAAGGCTGTTCAGGGGTCAGCTGGGTTGAACCGGCTATGTATGCCTGGGTGCCAAGCCTGGGGCAGGTCCCCAGCACCTGGGCCACAGAGGACACCTACTACAAGCTTGGTATATCCTCTGCCATTTGTGCTACAGGGCCCACACAAGACACCTCATCCTTTCTGCATGCCAGCCCTGCTTTCACTATGGGCTGTGGCCTCTACTTTGGTTCATGAGGAAACATTTGGGGACAGCCTCCCAGCGGGGAGGAGACAGTGGAGGAAGTCACAGGGCAGCCGGTGTACTTGGAGCTGCAGACCGTCTCAGGTGTAGGTGCCCACTCCCTCATCTTGCTTCCCCCAGTGGCTGGAGGTTCCTCTACTCTGTAGTTGAGGACACAGGCTTGGAACCAACCAGTTAAGACCCAGTTGGGTGTGGTTTAATTCCAGCAGAGGCAGGCAGCTCTCTGAGTTCGAGGCCAGCCTGGTCTACAGAGTGAGTTCCAGGACAGCCAAGGCTACACAGAGAAACCCTGTCTCGAAAATATCATCATCACCACCAACAAAGACCTGGTTGGGAGACCCCGCCTCCATCCCAAGCTGGAAGTAATAGCACGGCCACGTTTGTGAGTCTCCTGGGTTTCACAACTTGCCCCATCCCTCTGTCATTATGGGACGGCGGCCATGGATCTGCCACTGAAACCCCAGGTCACTTCTTGGTGACCTCATCACCCCTGCCTTGCTTCTTTAAGCAAGTTCCCAGGGCCTCTCTGCACTCTCTGGAGTCAGTCTTCTGTGGCAGCATGGTCAGAGCCCTCTTCAAATAGGACATGGACAAGGGTGGCATGGGACTTGCCCCCTTCTGCCTCCAACACAGGCTCATGGAGCCCACACGGCTCCCTCTCCAGCCTGGTTTTCCTTTGTGAAACGGTAGGAACTACGAAAAGGGTAAGCAACTACAGAGCTGTTAGATGGGAACACACGTTCTCATGCCCACTCGGGGGCCAGTGACCCCTGACCCCGCAGAGACGGCAGCTGGACATCCAGGTGGATTCGGAAGGCTGTTGAAGAGCAGAGATTGCGGGGCTGAGACTTGGTGGAGTGCTCAACATACAAAGCTCCGGGTTGGGTCCCCAGCACGATGTAAATCAGGTGCCCATACATGACACATGCCTGTAATTACAGCACTCCGGAGGCTGAGGCAGGAGGATTGGAAGCATGTAGAAGTGATGTTGACCAAGGACCCCTCTCCATTCTTCCCTTTCCCTGGAGCTGGGCACCACCCACGGTGGGAAGGAAGGCAGGCTTGTCCTTTCTCAGGTGGGCTGCGCGTCTCTCTGTGATTTTCTGAACCAGCCCTCTAAGTCACTCTCACCACGAAGACCCAAACTGGGGCGTTTTCTCTCTGACTTGCAGAACATGGAAACCAGCACTGGGGTTTTCAGAATTCAACAAGTTGTCACAGGAAAATCACAGACGTGGTCACGTGAAAGCTGCGAAGGCCGGAGGCTCAGCTCCACCCTCTGCCCCATCCAGTGATGCTTCCGCAGCTCCAATCATCCGGGCCTTGAGGCCTCTTCCTCCCAAGCAGTTCGCTGCATGCCATGGGTCTTTCAGAGAAGGACGGCTCACCTGCTGAGCTCCATGTCACAGAGCCCATGTCAGTGGGAGCAGGTCCCTGTCCTGAGCCTTCTCATCCCTAGAGACAAAAGCTGCCCCAGCAAGAGCCTGCAGGCCAGTCTGAAATACAGGGGACTGAGATCTACTGGCTTTCTTTTCTAAGATGATCAGTTTTGAAGCATCCCGCCTCGGTTTCTTTTCTATGACTGTGAGAAAACACCATGACTGAGCAACTCGGGGAAGAAAGAGTTTAGTTTTTGTTTTGTTTTGTTTGTTTTTGTTTTTTAGTTTTTCGAGACAGGGTTTCTCTGTGGCTTTGGAGCCTGTCCTGGAACTAGCTCTTGTATTCCAGGCTGGCCTCAAACTCACAGAGATCCTCTGCCTCTGCTTCCCGAGTGTTGGGATTAAAGGCGTGCGCCACCATCGCCTGGCGAAAGAGTTTAGTTTTGCTTATGCCTCTCACGTCACACTCTATCACAGAAGGAGGCCAGGGCAGGAACTCAAGGCAAAAACTGAAGTAGAGACCATGGAGGAACACTACGTATTGGCTTGCCCAGCCTGCTGAATCATACAACCTGGACCACAAGTCCAAGGGTGACACCTGGTCACAGTGAGCTGGCCTTCACATATTAATCACCGATCAAGACAATGTCCCACAGGCCAATCTGGTGGGGGCATTTTCTCCATCGAGGTCCCCTCTTCCCAATGACTCTTGCTTTATGTCAACTTGGGGAGAAGGGGAAGTAAATAGAAAAGAAAAATAAATCAACAACAACAACAAAAACAAAACCCGACTGGCGCACACTATTTTCCTCTTCTCAGCAAGCAAGGACAGTATTGAGGTAATTCTCTTAAGTCCCAGCTGCAGAGACCCTTCCGGGTCATGTGATCCAGCGGGGCGGCAGTTCAGCTGTAAGAAGGGGAAGGGAGGAATGTGCTCTTTGTGGCTGCGGAGGCGGCTCATCCATTCAGAGCGCTTACTGCTCTTGCAGAGGACCTGGGTTCATTTCCTGGCACTGGGCAGCTCACAGTTGCCTGTAGCTCCAGTTCCAGGGGAATCTAACACAGTCTTCTGGCCTTCGAGGGCACCCGTACCTGTGTGGCATTCACTTACACAGACACAAACACACACATCAATTAAAAAAATCATTTTTTTTTATTAAAAAAAGGAAGTCTACATCACAGAATCATTGAGTGAGGTTAATAGAACTAAAAGAAACCACGATGAACTTTAGGTCCCTGACCCGTGAGACCGGCCCACTCACTGAACAATGCAGCAATAGTCACTGGGTGGAGAACTGCCATGGAGTAGGTGTGACCGGGGTGTTGGGGTGGCAAGACCGGACCCTGACATGGTCAACTGGGAACCTGCACATGGCAGGTGCTTCACGCGTCTTTACTGAACAGGTCGCGAAAGTAGGCGTCTGATGAGTTTATAACTGCCGTGTACAAGGCGGGGGAGCCAGGGCCTGGGTCTGACCCAGCCCTCCCTGGGGAGGCGAGGCGGAGGCCAGGGCTGGAGGCGAGAAAGAGTTAGCACCTTTGAACTCTTGGGACTTGAAAGTAGAAGGGAGAATGGGAAACCTACAGGAGCAGAGGGAAGGGGGTAGAGAGGACATTAGGGGTGTATATATGTATGTATATAAGTATGTATATGTGTACGTATGTATATAAGTATGTATATGTGTATGTATGTATATAAGTATGTATATGTGTATGTATGTATATAAGTATGTATGTGTGTATGTATATAAGTATGTATATGTGTATGTATATGTGTATATATGTATGTATATAAGTATGTATGTATGTATATAAGTATATATGTGTGTATGTATGTATATAAGTTTGTATATGTGTATGTATGTATGTATTTTTCTGAAAGCAAAATACCACCTATCAAAGGCTGCACATTGTAAAAATCCACACACACACACATGCACACACACACATTCAGGACACAAATGGACGTTATGCTAGGTGACATAAATCAGGCACAGGAACACTCTAGATGGTTCTCTTACGTGTGGACTCCACCCGTGGAAATCACAGAAATGGCCATATAGTGACTACCAGTCAAAAGGTACAGAGGATAATGGGTTTCAGAGATCTGCCATGCATAAAAATAGACGCACACACACACACACACACACGTGTGAGCACATTTGTACGCTCAGACTCAGGAAATGAACAATAGTTCTGACAGTTGAAGATCTTTATAGTGTTACTGTGGCAATCATTTAATACAGCAGAATGAAAATTTGTACCTTATGCAATGGCATTTGTCAATCAGTACCTCATTAAAATAGGCTTTTGTTGTTGTTGTTGTTTGTTTGTTTTGTTTTTTTCTCTTGAGACAGGGTTTCTCTGTGTAGCTTTGACTGTCCTGGAGCTCAGAGATCTGCCTGCCTCTGCCTCCCGAGTGCTGGGATTAAAGAAGTGTGCCACTATGTCTGCCAAGGACTTATTTTTATTATTTTTAAGTGTGTGTGTGTGTGTGTGTGTCTGTGTGTGTGTGTCTGTGTGTGTGTGT
>JAQHUG010000006.1:16560952-16582716 GCA_028555095.1 Dicrostonyx torquatus
GTGTGTGTGTGTCTGTGTGTGTGTGTGTGTCTGTGTGTGTGTCTGTGTGTGTGTCTGTGTGTGTGTCTGTGTGTGTCTGTGTGTGTGTGTGTCTGTGTGTGTGTGTGTGTGTGTGTGTGTGGTCTAGTATATGCACATGAGTACTGGTGGAGTCCAGAGAGGCACCATGTTCCCCTGGAGTTACACAACTGACTGACATGGGAGCTGGGAATCTTACCTGCGTCTTGTGCAAGAGCAGTGCTGTTTTTAACTGAGGAGCTGTCTCTCTGTGCGTCTCTCCCACCGTCTCTGCGGCCATCTCTCCCACCGTCTCTGCAGCCGTCTCTCTGTCCGTCTCTGCGGCCATCTCTCCCACTGTCTCTGCAGCCGTCTCTGTCCATCTCTGCAGCCATCTCTCTGTCTGTCTCTCCCACCGTCTCTGCGGCCATCTCTCCCACTGTCTCTGCAGCCGTCTCTCTGTCCGTCTCTGCGGCCATCTCTCCCACCGTCTCTGCAGCCGTCTCTGTCCATCTCTGCAGCCATCTCTCTGTCCGTCTCTCCCACCGTCTCTGCGGCCATCTCTCCCACCGTCTCTGCAGCCATCTCTGTCTGTCTCTGCGGCCATCTCTCCCACCGTCTCTGCAGCCGTGTCTCTGTCCGTCTCTGTGGCCATCTCTCTGTCCGTCTCTCCCACTGTCTCTGCGGCTATCTCTCCCACCATCTCTGCAGCCATCTCTGTCCGACTCTGCAGCCATCTCTCCGTCTCGGCCACCGGCTTGGCAGCCCCCAAACTATTCTTTAACCCACACCAACTACTCCCATTCACTTGTCAGTTACTTTTGTCCAGAGAAAGCTACAGCCAGTCTTTCTCCCTCCTCAACATTCCTTCTGTGCGCTCCAGGCTCCATTCTGAGCTGCAAATAAGGACCCCGACTCCACAGCCTGAGCCTGGCTTTATCTGTGGGTAGGCTCACCTTTCTCAAGAACCTCTGTTACTGTAACTCACATGTTACTGTATCTGTCCTTTAAACCTGGAGGAAAGTGCTACATTGTTGAGCAAGAGCTCACGAAATGCTTGGAGAGCATCTGCATTTGCAGCACAGACATCAAGTGACCCGGCATTGTGTAACCATTGGCGATTGCCCAGGCTGGGATTCAGGTCTGTGCAGCTGATCCCCGAGTGCTTGCACTTACCTCCTGGTGGACATAAAGGGTTGGTTGGTTGGATCTGGCCCAAAGAACTTCTCTCCTGTTCTTTCAGCTGATGTCCACTGAGGCCCTTCACGTTTTTAATTATGCCTGAGGAATTCCTTTCTGGGACTTGGAGCCTGGAGCCAACAACTCCTGTCTAACCAGCAGGCCTGACTTGTCTCCAAAAAATATCGTAAAAGATCCTGCTTGCAAGAAGCCCCCGAGAACCAGCGAGCAAGCCTCTTCTTCCGTGTTCTATGGTCCCTTGTCAACCGTGATGAGGATCAGGGAAGGCAGACACCAGCCTGGACTAAGCATTAAAAAGTGTGTCCTTGCCGGGCAGTGGTGGCGCACACCTTTAATTCCAGCAGTCAGGAGGCAGAGGCAGGCGGATCTCTGTGAGTTCAAGACCAGCCTGGTCTACAACAGCTAGTACCAGGACAGGCTCCAAAGCTGCAGAGAAACCCTGTCTCGAAAAAAACCAAAAAAAAAAAAAGTGTGTCCTTTAAACTGGTTGTAGTGGAAAGCTACGCTTTAATCCCAGCACTCAGGAGGCAGAGGCAGGTGGATCTCTGTGAGTTCGAGGCCAGGATGGTCTATATAGTGAGTTCCAGGACAGCCAGAGCTATGTAGTGAGACTGTCTCAGAAAATAAACAAATAGTAAATGTCCCCTTTGTTCACCAGACAGTTCATTTCTACTTCCATGTCATACCTACATACATGATTCCATGTCATACCTACATACATGATTTACATCTATTGAAAGTCTAGGGACCACATAGGAAAGAAAATATGAAATTTGTCTTTCTGAGATTGACTGAATTCATTCTAACATGATAATCTCCAGCTGCATCCATTCTCCTGCAAATGACGTAACCGCATTCTCCTTCAGGGCTGGGGAAAAAAATCCCATTGTATATGTACCATGTTTTCCTTGCACACCATTGTGTTGCTCAGCACCCAGACTGATCCCATAACTCAGCTCTTGTGAACAGGGCTACCGTAAAGACTGGTGTGCACGTGTCCCTGTGGTGGGGTGACTTAGTGTCCTCAGAGTATCGCCCAGGAGTGATAGGTCCAGCTGGGTCAGATGGACGATCTATTTTTAGTCTTTTGAGGAGCCTGCATTTCATCATGGCTAGGTCACTAATGGGAGCGTGAGAATGGAGAAGGTACGGGGTACATTATAACCGCATGTGAAAATGGCCCTATGCGACATAGTAGCGTTACAGTGAGTACACACAGTGGAATTAAACAACAGCAACAAAGACCCCACCCGCGACACTCAAACCTTAATGGTAAAGTTGGTTTAAAAGATTATTAAACTCTTGATAATGTACAAACTGCGTTAACTTTTGCAAAAGTATTTTGAATGAAATACTACAAGCCTGGTAGGGGATCGTGTCTTCTGGTTCAGCCAGTGTGCCTCTAGGAAAGGCTGGGGTCTAGGCAATGAACTCGGCCGGCTTCTGACATTGGGGAAAACAGTCATTGCTTTTAAACCACCCAGGCCCACCTGCCCAGGAGTGGCACTTCCCACGGGGGGCTGGACTCTCCTACGTCAACCAGCCATCAGGAAAACGCAGCACAGGCTACTTACTGCTGAGCTGCTGGAGGCGTTTTCTCCGTGGAGGTTCTTCTTCCAAGATAACTCTAGCCTCTGTCAAGTTGACAAAAAAACAAAACAAAACAAACAAACAAACCCAGCACCAGGACGCGGACTTTCACACAACGTCTTTTGTTTCTGGCTTTTCCAACTGTCATTTGGAGGTTGGTTCTGCTTCTGTCCTGGAGAAGACCAAAGACAGAGACCAGCTTCTGGCACGCTGAAGCTATTCCCACAGGCTTCCTGGATCCACTCTGCCCAGGTCACCCACCCAAGTCCCCTGGAGTGGGATGCCCTGTGTGTCTGCTTCTGAGAGGAGCTGTCTGTCGCCAGCGTGACTGGCTGTGTACTGTGCCGGCCGAAGGAAGGTGGCTGTCATAACAAAGAGACCCCGCAGTGGCGGAGGCGGCGACTCAGCAAACTTCTCCATAAAGAGCCAGTGAGTCTTGCAGGTCGCGTGGTCTCTGCTCCACTCCCCGGTCACAGTGAAAGTAGTTGCGCTAGGCAGGTTTCCGTGGCTGTAACAAATACCTCAGATAAATTAATTTGAGAGGAAGAAAAGTTTGTTTTCGTTTATGGTTGTAGAGGTCCTAGCCATGGTTGCTGGGCAGTCTGCCATGACGGGAGAGCATGGGGGAGCAGAGGGGGCCATGTAAAAGGATTGGGGTCCCAATGTCCCCTTCGAGGGCACACCCCTGATGACCTAACTTTTTTCTAGTAGAACTTTTTCCTTTTTTGACAGTCTGACTGTCCTGGTACTCTATGTGTAGACCAGCCTGACCTTGAACTCACAGAGATCCACCAGCCTCTGCTTCTCAAGCCAACTGGAAGATGAGGTTTTTATTGCTCAGGTGTCAAAGGTGAACTGAGTGTCTCTCCAAAGTGTTAGGGACCCAGGTTACTTCAACCGTGCTGTCCTGCCTGTGTGTATGTGCACACGCGTGTGTGCGTGCGTGCGCGCGTGTGTGCACGCATGTGTGTGCATGTGTGTGCATGTGTGTGTGTCTATCCCTCACCACCTATCCTCACTGGTTGGGAGGCGTGGTGTGGGGAGCGGGATGGAGATGTGGGGGATGGGCAGTCAGGCCTCCCTTAAGGCTTAGGCCTTGAGGCACCTGAGAGGGCACCAGGAAGAAGGGGATGGATGATGAGGATGGTCAACATCTTCCTCTCCCGCTTCTCACTGTCTCCATCCTGCCCTTCCACACAATACTTCTCCCTCACGCAATCCTGGCAAAGGTTGATGCGGCTGAAGATAGCCCCGAGCCTGTGCCATGCTGGTTGGGTTGACCGAAGCTTAAGGCAGTCGGAGAGCAATTTTCCTGGTCTCGGGTAAGACTCTGGAGTGACTGCGCGGCCCCAGTGAGAGAGTGGATTTCGTTCTTTGGTTCCTTGGTTCCAGCTTCTGGTAATGAAGCGTTCTTTTATTTGTTTTCTGTTTTGAAGCAGGATTTCTCTGTATCGCCCAGGCAGGCCTGGAACTTCTGCGCCTCCTTCGTCTGCCTCTCAGACACTGGGATGAAGACCTGCACTACCATCTCCTGTCTAGAAACAGTGTTCATTCTTCCTGGTAAAGGGGCATCTTCTTTCTTAGAGGGAACCAATAGGAACTCTGGGAACACTGTCGTCCTTAAAAAGTGGGAGTATACATGTGTACATGCAATTCATACCTATCCATACACACACATACATACACACACATACATACATACACAATGTACACACACATACACACATACATACATACACACATACATACACAATGTACATACACACATACATACACAATGTACATACGCACATACATATACACATACACACATACATACACAATGTACATACACACATACACACATACATACATACACACATACATACACAATGTACATACACACATACATGCACAATGTACATACGCACATACATATACACATACACACATACATACACAATGTACATACACACATACACACATACATACATACACACATACATACACAATGTACATACACACATACATACATACACAATGTACATACGCACATACATACACACATACACACATACATACACAATGTACATACACATATAATACACATACACACATACATACACACATACATACACACATACACACACATACATACACAATGTACATACACATATATACATCAAACTTTCCTTTGGGTCAGGGTCTTATTATGTAATCTTGGCTGTCCTGAAACTTACTATGTAGACCAGACTGCCTTGAACTCACAGAGATCCACCTGCCTCTGCTTCCCGATTTCCGGGATTAAAGGTGTGCGCCACCAAACCCAGCTCGTCATTCTCTGTGTGTGTTTTTTGAGACAATGCTTCACACGGCCCAAGCTAGACTCTGACTTGTAGAGTTTCCACCGCCCCCTAACAGTGCTCCAACCTGGGCCGTCTTCGCCAGAGCTGCCCCTGCAGTCATAAACGAAACAGACCAGGGATCTGCATGGCAGTTTAGGATGACCTTGAACCCTGACCCTCCTGCCTTCTGGTCACCTGTGCTGAGACTGGCGGGCCTGAGGGACACGGAGCCGTTCTTGATGTCACACAGCCTCAGACCTTACCTTCCCAAACCGAAGCTCCGCCGACCGACCCCTGACAGACACCACATCATTTCTCATCTCTGGGAATTTGACTTTGAAGCACGCACGACGTTGGGTTCAGATGGCATTTTTCTTTTCTCACACAGTGCAAGGTCCTCAGAGGTCAACATGTATTAGAATTCCCTCCTCCTACGGGGCGATGGTACTCAGACTGTCAAGATGGCTCAGCTGGTAAAGGTGCCTGCTTCCAAGCCTGATGACCCGAGTTCACCCACATGGTGGAGGGGATCTGATTTCTGCATGTGATCCTCCCCAGACCTTCATAGCTGAGATGTGGTAGGCATGCGTGTACACACACATTACATATGTACACACACACACACACAAACACACCCTAAACAGATAAATGGGAAACAAAAAGAACAAACACTAATCCATCATAGGTACTGTGGAAGTTACCAGAAACAAAACAAAGCTGTTTGTATCGAGTCCTAACAAAAACACACACATAAATACACGTAAATACACGCCAGGAGGCATGAAGAAGCGAGCCTCTTGTACGCGCGCTTGATCAGACGGACTGTCGCTGAAGACGGCCGTCTGTGTAACCTGAGGGGACCACTACTGTAAGGTCGCCTGTCTAGCCACTGTCCATGGTGGACGGGCCCTTGGACACCCTGCCACTCATCTCAAAATCATGCTCATCACTTCAGTGCCCTCTGAAGACAGCCATGGTTCTGTGTGGAAGTTCAGCGTGGCCGTGGCCTCTGTTTAGCCACGCGTGAATGCTATTATTCTCTCTCTTTGTTCTTCACAGATTGATCCTGGCAGGGCGAGGTGGGTACAGGAAGGGAGAGGCAGAAGGATCTGAATGCCAGGCCAGCCTAGGCTATATAGGGAGGTTTTGTCTCAGAAAATAAAACAAGGGGCTGGAGAGATGGCTCAGAGGTTAAGAGCATTGCCTGCTCTTCCAAAGGTCCTGAGTTCAATTCCCAGCAACCACATGGTGGCTCACAACCATCTGTAATGGGGTTTGGTGCCCTCTTCTGGCCTGCAGGCATACACATAGAATATTGTATACATAATAAATAAATAAATTTAAAAAAAAAAAAAATAAAAAAATAAAACAAAAACTCGGTGTTGGCACATGCTTGTAATCCCACTCCAGAGACAGAAGCAGGGGGATCAGACTATCAGGGCTACATAGTGAATACATGGCCAGCTTGAGGTACAGGAGAGACTTTCTCTGACTAAAATCTCTCTATAGATCTTAGCTGGGGGTGTGGTTCAGGGCCTAGCACACACAAGACCTTGGTCACGGTCCTCAACAGTTACCCGTTCACCCACTGATGGACCAATGAGCGGCTGCAATCCTTTGACTCTTCATTGTGACCTCTTGCTCCTGAGGCCGCCTGTGAAGGAAGCCAGCGTGTGAAGAGAAACAACTGGACTGATTGCCAGGACTGAGGCTGAGCCATGGCCTGAGCTGAACCTAGAGGGTCAGGACGCTTCATCTGGCAGATCTAGGAAACTAGGATTCTCCCTCGTCAGATGAGTTTCTGGCTCTGTGTGGCTGCGCGCTGGCTATCGGTGCGTTTCCCAGGAAGGTAGGAAAACAAAACCTGAGAAGAAACCAGAAGAAGGAGAAAGAAGGGGAGGAGGGGGAAATATTTTCCTAATGCCGATGACAAACGTAAAACGTGTCGAACGTGTTGTACCTATAAATACACGAGTGGCTTCTGCCCGGTGCTCACCAGAGACTGACGCACGGGCTGACAAGGAAACGGAACAAGATTCTGGGTTAGATTACAAAGTCCCTGTCACTTCCAACACGTCATACAGCACCAATTTCTGACCTTTAAGGAAAGGCTTACTGAAAGGAAAATTCGGGTTGTCTGATAGATTTGTTGTGTAAATTTTGTGTGGATATTTAGGAGAAAAAAAAAAAGAACCAAATTATGGCGCTGTGTGACCGTGAGCTGGCTATCGGATGCATTTTCCAGAAAGAGGTTTGGTTCTGAAATTGCCAGGGAAACAGAAACCGAGCAGAACCAGATGACAAGAAGGAGGAAGTACTTCACTAATGTGAGAGCTGAAGAAAAAATGTAAAACGTGAGGGCTCACTGGCTGCCCTACCAGAGGATCTGGGTTCGGTTCTCAGCAAGCACAAACCATCTGTAACGCCAGTTCCAGGGGATCTGACACCTTTTTCTGGCTTCTGCAGGCACCAGGCATGCCCGCGATGCACAGACACACATGCAGGCAGAACACTTATACCCATAAAATAAACTCTATCTTTAAAAACAAATGAAGAATCAAATGATAAGTCTGCCCTGCGCATTTGCCACTTCAGCCGATGGATGGCTTGCAGGGATGGGACTTGGAGGTCCCTCCCACCCCCACCCCACCCATCCGGTCTCTTTTAACCTGGTACCGTGGCATCCTTCACAGAAAACACCCTGACCCAGGGCTAGGAGGACAACTCAATGTGTAAAGTACTTGACCCAACATACAAGACCTGATTTAAGCTACGTCAACAGCATGGCGGTATATGCTTGTAATTCAAGTGCTGGGGAGGAAGAGACAGGCAGATCCCTGGGGTTCCATGGCCAGTCAAGATGGCTGAGCCAGTGGAGTCACACTAGTGAGAAACCCTGTCTCTAAAGACAAGGTGGATGGCACCTAAGGCTGACCTCTGTCCTTACACACACACACACACACACACACACACACAGAGAGAGAGAGAGAGAGAGAGAGAGAGAGAGAGAGAGAGAGAGAGAGAGAGAGAGAGAACAAGAAAGGAGAAGAAAACGAGAGAAAAGAAGAGGAAAAAGAAAAAAGCTACAAATTGAACTGTAGCCCTGGGATAGATATTTCCCAGCTGAGTCGCCCTGGGAAAGCCTAATGGTCGCTAGGTCTCTGTTTCCTCATCTATGGGACAGATTGAAGTAAATATCATCAGAATGGAGTCACTGTGTCAACCCTCGCCAAAACCAAAGGAAAGGAAGTGGGGAAGAGCGCTCCAGGGTGGCTGCTGCTGTTACAGAAGCCCCAGGCCTGCCGTGACCTTGCACAGAGATCCCCTGCACACAACTGCCTACTCAGCAAGTGCTCAGTCTCCGACTGACATCACTCCTCTTATTAATCACTGTGGCCAACAAATATTCCTTCACAATATCTGATGTGATCTTCCTCAATTTTATCTTTAAAAACTGTCCAAAGGACGTGGAGACGGCTCGGGGAGTAAAGGTCCTTGCCACTAACCCTGGTGACCTCCATCCATCTCTGCAGCCCACGTGGTGGGAGAAGAGAACAAGAGAAGACGGCAATGACGATATGAAGTTAATATTCAGTGGCTCCCTACTGCCGCTCTATGGGCAAGTCAGTGCTGTCCCCACCCACAGGTACCAGGGCCAGGACCCGGCAGGGCCCAGGCTGCTTGCCAAATGTCATGCCAGGAAGTGGGCAGAGCTGGTCCTAGCTCCACTTTCCCTTTTCCCCATTGGAGGTGAGCAGACAGCCTGGGGACAGCCTGGGGGAGCTTGCATTGGCTTAGCAAGCATGCTTCTGGTGCTGAGCTCCCCATACAGACAGCTGGAGGCCTGAGCTGTGTGAGGGGATTGGCGGCAGTTACTGGGGCTGCGGTAGCTGCGGCTGCAGGCTAGCAGAACCAGGCTAGCTCCAAAGGCCATGGAGTCACCGACCCCTGACCGTCTTCCTCAGGTAACCAGGACATTTGGGTGGAGAGGATTTTAGGAGACCTTAGCCTGAGATAAAAAGACCCATAACACCAAGGGGTACCCTCCTCTTTGCACCCAGGGGCGCAGTGTCCAAGTGCTTTAAGCGAACCCGGACCTGCCCGCTGAGATCCCAAGTGGAGTCGTGCTCTGCCCCTAAGGGTGGATTCAGCCAGACACTCTAGACCTTTGCTCATATGGGTATGGGGTCTGGGGAGGGCGGTGTGCACCTAATACAAGAGATGCCATTGTCAATGTCACCACCTCAGGACATGAGTGGCGCCAACCTCAGCCCTCTCCTGACCTTCCTGGTGACAATTCCCTCTCCCGAGAAGCACAAAGGACAGGTTCATTGACCTTCTTGGGGTTCTGTGGCTGAGGATTTCTGGCCTCTATTTTCTTTCCAGGAGAAGGAATGGTCACTGGTGTGTTCGCCCAGGGTCCGATCCACTTCCCCATCATCTCTGCTTCTCTTCTGCGCTCCCAGTCAGGAGTCAGGCTGGGAAGGGTGGTGGAGGGTGAGACTCAGGGTCAGGCTCAGCAGCAAGAGGGCCTTGCACTGACAAGCGAAATTTGTTAAAAAGTTAGGGCAGGTTAGCAGATTATCAAGTATCTCTCCAGGATGGCAATCGGCACGCTATCCAAATAACGTCCAAGGAGGAGGTGTCATCTTTAAAGGAAAAACCTCAGACCTTGAAATCACATGTGCAGAATGTATTGTAGACTATATTTGGGAGCAGCATGCTTTCACTCCGAGGGGGACCAGAGAGAGCATGAATGGCTCGCTCACAGTCCCCTTTCCTCACAGGGCAGATCCTGGACCTCGGGGCACTGAGATACAGTACAGATCCACCCACGGTTGAGTCTTCTTCTCTTGTTGACCCCCCAAGTCTCCCTGGTAGGGGCGACGAGAGCAGCATGAGAGACAGGCCTGCCTAGGCCTTGGAAACCATCTGGGAATGCGGCAAGGCCGTCTGGAGGACGCGTGTTTCCTCCCCTCTTCCCACCCTCTCGGCAGCTCTGCTCGAGTGGTAACATGTATCTAGGAATTATTATTATTATTATCTCTGCTAATTATAGCAGCTCCAGCAGCTAGGCCTCACGGCCTTGGCACTGCAGGGGAAATTAGGCATGTAATTACATCATGGCGTCATCTTATCCACCCCCCGCCCCAACCCAGCCAGCCAGCCCAGCCACTCTCATGGTCCTTTATGAGGGTTCTCTGTCACTTGGCCAGCAAGATCGTTCCTAGCCCCTCCAGATAGTATATCCTTCACTGGGCCCGATCCGCAATCCCTGCAGTTGGAGGGACTGTTCACCCCCCCCCCAGATGCGGCATCTGTTCTAGAAGGGTCTTCCTCTGAATCCTCAGCGCAAGAAACCAATAGGAATCCACCGCTGGGTGGCATGCACACACAACCTGGGCGTGCAGTGGGCTTTGCAGACAATTCCTTGCCCGGACCTTCCTTCTGGAGACTTCTAGCTCTGGAGCCCCTCCTGCCCTATGAGGACAGCGATCGCAACCACATTGGCCAGGCGCTGGGCAAGAGGGTCTTGTCAGGCTGGAATGTATCCCAGAAAGAACTGGCCAAGGGACGGTGACTTTGCTACAAGTTGGCTTCTTGACCATTTGTTGCTGAAGCGAGAGCAGCCCGGGCTGTGGAGATAAGAGTGGCCTCCCCACCCAGGGGCCCCACAGAGTTGATACCGGCGGCCTTGCTTGTCTTCTGGGTGATGACTCACACGAGTGGTGAGGTTGGGGTGGGGGGGGCTGCAGCCCTGCCTATCTGTCAGAACACATCCGAGGAATGCTGCCCACAGCCCGAGGAGCGCCTGTGTGCGGGGCTTGATGAGGTCAGCACCAGACAGCCACACGCCTCCCACCGAGACTCAGAAGCTTTCAGCTGCTCTGTCTCCCTCCTGACAAAACCTTTGCAGGCATCTGTTCTTGTCCTTGTGCCAGCTGGTATAAACCAAAGACGTTTGGGAACCTCAGTTGTGAAACTGCACCCACAAGACTGACCTGTGGGGGGGCATGTTTCAGGTTAACGTGGGAAGGCCTGGCGCTCTGTGGGCAGTGCCAGCTCCGTGGAGGTCCTGGGTGCGATGAGAAAGGACGCTGAGCCAGGCAGTATGCAGCGTTCCTCCAAGACTTCTGCTTCGGTTACTGCCTTCAGGTTCCTATCTTCAGGTTCCCACTCTGGCTTCCCTCAGGAATGGTGTGTGACCTGAGAGCCTTATGCTGAAATGAAGTCTTTCCTGGCCACGGTGCTTTTGGTCAGGGCTTTATCACAGCAGTAGGAACCCACCTAAGACCATCCCTCTTCTGAGAGTATTTGACGGTCAGAACCAGAACACATGAAGGTGCAGGGCTGTCAGAGCCCGGGGTGGGACTTTGGAGGGAGAGACCAGCCTTAAGCTGTGACCCAGTGCTGGGCAGGTCCCAGGCTCACAGTGACAACTCTCAGGGCAGAGAGGGTATTAGAGAATGTTTGTTCTGTGCTGCCGTGACAGAATGCCCAGGGCAGAGTCACTTACAGAGAACTCACGTTGGAGGATGGGGATACAGCCAGATGAGGGAATGCTTGCCTAGAACGCACAAGTCCTTGGGCTCCATTCCCAGAACCACCTAAAATGGGCACGGCGGTACACACCTGTGATCCCAGCACTCTCCGGAGGTAGAGACAGGGAGAGCAGACGTTTAAGGTCATATATGGCTATAGAATGAGTTTCAGGCCAGCCTGGGCTATGTGGGACTCTGGGAAGAGGAGGAAGGGAGGGAGGAAGAAACGGGGCAGGCAGAAAGAAAGGAAACAGACATTCATTTGGCTCATACCTGGAAGCTGGGAAGCCCATCCTTGTGGGGTTAGCTCAGAGCAAAGGCAAACTTAATCTCATAATTATCCTGGCTCTCCAACTCCAATCCCCAACTCGGACTCTTTAACCCTAACTGAATCCTCTACCCAATCTCAACCCTACCCTAATCTTACCCCAATCCTAACCCTCTAATTCTCTAACCATTAGCCTCTAACCCCAAACCTAACCTTAACCCTGACAACCCAAGAGGAGACCTGTAATAGAGCAGGGAGAGAGGAGGTTTTAACTTTGTAACAAATCCACACTCTTATCCACAACCTCCCAGGTCAGCAGTGATACATATTCCCTAGGGCAGAGCCTTAATAGCTGGCCTACCTCTTAAAGGTCCCGCCCTTCAACACCATTGCACTGTGATTAGGTTTCAACACCTGGCTTGGGGGGGGGCACATGGAAATGATAACAGTGACATTTAAATTTGTCTTGAAGGACAAGAACTCTTCCCAGAGGACGAGCTGGACAGGGCATTGCCTGCCCAGGTGAAATACCAGAAAATAAAACAGCGATACCCAATTAAATCCAAACTCTAGTAAGCACGCCCATGCAGTGAGACCCGCACACCCTGAGGGTGCTCCTCAGGCACCGACACTGTGAACCCGCATCTCCTTTTTTGATTGCTACATCTGGAAATTCTAGGAAAGAAGAGGAGCAAAGAGCAAAAGGAGCAAAAGGAAGCAGGCGAAAGGAGGCTTGCAGACAGCGGGGAGCTGGGGTCGCCAGCAGCCAGGCTGACTTTCACCAACAGGTCCTGGTGTGGCTGGGGGGTCACGGCCCACCTGCCAGCCAGCAAGGTCTTGGCTGTGGTGATCACTTTGTTGCTACCTGGGAAAGCCCAGCCAAGTTTTGGGCTTCTCCTTTCCTTCCCAGGTCCCAGAACTGCCCCCCTGTTCTGGCCAATATTCATTCAGGACATGTAGCGTGCTTTTTCTGAATGACTCCCATGTCCCACGCTGTGGTGGCACTGGGAGTGTGGTGACCAACGGGATAAGTAGAGTCTTTGGCCACTGTGGAACTTACAGCTGCACCTTTCAAAATCTCTGGAAGGGACCGGAGAGATGGCTCAGGGCTGAAGAGCACTGGCTGCTCTTGCAGAGGACCCAGGTTCAGTTCCCAACACCTACGTGACAGCTAACAACAGTTCTAGGGGATCCGGCATCCTCTTCTGACCTTCTTGGGCACGTCATGCTCATAGCGCACAGATATCCATGCTGGCAAAACACCCATGTATGCAAAATAAAAGTAAATAAGTCTTTTAAAAAACTTTGACAGAATATGTGTTTTATGTGGAAACAGAAACATACAGTGTTAATACAGACTGACAAATACAATTTCTCTCTTGTCTTCTGCCTTTAAATAAAAACACTACACACACACACACGTGCACACGCACACACATGCACACACACGTACACACGTGCGTGCACACATGCACACATGCACACACACGTGCACATGCACACACACGCACACGCATACACATGCACACACGTGCACACGCACACACGTGTGCGCACACATACACATGCACGCACACACGTGCACACACGTGCACACACGTGCACACACGCACACACACGTGCACACACACACACTCTGTTTTAGAGAAGGTAAATGCTGGCCCAGAGCCCTCTAAGGAGTCTCTATAGATAAAGTCCATGGAGAGGAAATTAGAAAGGGTGACAGTCCCTGCCTCAAATGTGCATCTGGTGGGGCAAACAGAACACACTCTAAACACAATACAGAGCCACCTCCAACACAAACATGCCATCATTTCTGTTCAACTGCAAACAGGGAGTTAGACAAGCCGTGTCCTGGGCTCAGCGTACGATCCTCCTATTGAGCAAGAGCAGCTCACCGAGGGTGAATCGGTCCTAGTCTAACTGGAAGCAGGCTGGTGGGAGACTTGAAGCTAGGCCCTCACATATGATCACCCTGCCCCTGCTGCTGATGACATGGGACGGTGTCTGTCCCACCAGGTCTGGGATTGCTAGAGGGTAAAGGAAGATGTGTGTCCATTTTCAGCTGTGCCTTACTTCATCGGGGTACTCGTCTTGGTCACCTCTTTCACAGGCTAAAGCAGTCATAGAGGTGGGGGGGGGGAGGCAGAGAGAGCACAGGCTGGCCGTGAATCCCCAGAGATCTTCTGTCCTCACCTCCTGAGTGCTGAGAGTAAAGGCAAGCACTGTTACATTCATCTACTTTGTTTTTTCTTGACAAAGCTCTCTTACTGGGACCTGGAGCTCACTGGTTCCGTTAGCCTTGTGCTCACCCCACCACCACACACACACTCTGTTATAAGCTCCTGCCACCTGTGGTGGTCTGAATTAGAATGGCCCCCATAGGCTCATGTATTTGAATGCTTAGTCACCAGAGGTGGCACTGTTTGAAAGGATAGAAGGATTAGTAGGTGTGGCCCTGCCAGTGTAGGTGTGACCCTGTTGGAGGAAGTGTGTCACTGGGGGTGAAAAACCCACGCCACGCTCAAAAGTGTAAAGGAATCAGATATTGCTCCCATTCCTGGTCTATATGCCACCATGCTTCCTGACACAAACTGAGCCTCTGAAACTGTAAGCAAGCCCCCAGTTAAACGCTCCCTTTTATAAGAGTTGCCTTGGACCAGGCAATAGTGGCACACGCCTTTAATCCCAGACCCGGGAGACAGAGGTAGGCAGATCTCAGTGAATTCAGGGCCAGCCTGGTCTATAAAGCAAGTTCTAGGACAGTCAGAGCTGTTACACAGAGAAACCCTGTCTCAAAAAAAAAAAAAAAAAAGAAAGAAAGAAAGAAAGAAAAAGAAAAGAAAAGAAAAACCAAAACAAAGAAAGAAAGAATTGCCTTGGCCGTGGTGTCTCTTCACAGCAATAGAACAGTGACTGGGGTGGGGGTGGGGGGCTGGAGAGATGGCTCAGTGGTTAAGAGCACTGGTTGCTCTTCCAGAGGTCCTGAGTTCAATTCCCAGCAACCACATGGTGGCTCACAACCATCTGTAATGAGATCTGGTGCCCTCTTCTGGCCTGCAGGCATACATGCAGATAGAACACTGTATACATAATAAATAAATCTTTAAAAAAAAAAAAAGAACAGTGACTGGGACATTAGTCACCATATCCAGATTGGTTTTATGTGGGCGCTGGGCACTCAGCTCCTCCTGTTTGCATGGCAAACCCCCTTTGTGGCTCTCTCTCCAGTCTGCCAGGAGACTTTAAACAAATTTGTTTCAGAGTGAGAGGAGAAATGACAGCTCACTGAGTGTCTCTGTGGCCTCTCGACCATGTGGGAGAACCGCAGGCCACCCAGGAACCCTCGAGCCCACCCTTCATTTGGTCTCCAGATCGCTAGTGGCAGAATCACCCACGATCTTGTTGTTTTTGTTTTTTGGTTTTTCGAGACAGGGTTTCTCTGTGGCTTTGGAGCCTGTCCTGGAACTAGCTCTTGTAGACCAGGCTGGTCTCGAAGTCACAGAGATCCGCCTGCCTCTGCCTCCTGAGTGCTGGGATTAAAGGCGAGCGCCACCACCGCCTGGCTACGATCTTGTTAGAAACAGATTTTCTGGACTACTTGAAATCTCTGCTGAATGGGAACCCCCAGCCTGTGGGCCCAGCTGTGTACCAGGCAGCCTGATGTTGTAGAGGCAGCCACACCTGTCAAGTTGCTATGGTTTCCAGGGGCTTGGAAGATCAGAGCACCCACAGAGCAAATCTTATCTCGACTTAAGTCTCGGAGTAAGCACAGACCTGGAGAGCTCACATCACCCTGGCTCACAGCAATTGCCCATTCCCGTGGTGTAAAACTAGTTCCACCAGGACCCACGGATACACATGGATGCGCACCGTGGTCCTCTAGATGTAGCTGGCGGAGTAGCCGTAGATAGCGACGTGCGACTCAAAGGGGACTTATTTTTAAGCCCACGTGTGGTCTGTCTGTGTGGTGGGACATCAAGTAGCTCAGAGGGCTGGAGAAAGGAAACTCCCCCCCTCCACCCCCGCGCGCAGTCCGTCCCATCACCAGTGGGTTTAGGCTTTGGTCTACTTCCAGACGGCAAGCGGCGTGATGAAAGCAGCAAGGGCTGACCCCACGGATGTCTGGCTGGGGCAGGGGACGATGGCTAGAAAGGTCCCTCACCTTTAGGGCCACCCACTCCCACCACGCCCTTTCTCCCTGTCCGGTTGATCTGACGAGGCTCTCCGGTTCCTATGTGAACAGGTGCTGCCCTAAGCTCCTCGGACAGATTAAAGGCTGACTCTTCACTGTGGTCCACTGAAGTAGCTTCTGTTTAGATTCCCGTTTTATAGACAAGGAAGCGGAGGCACCGAGAGGTTGGGTAACTCGCCCAAGCTCATAAAAGGCAGAGATACGATTCAAACCCAGACGCTGTGTCTCCAGAATCCACGTTTTTCTCCTTGTCGTCTAAAGCTGCTTACGGGATGTCGGAGGAAAGGGACATTTCCAGGCAAACGATGGCAGGAACATAAACAGACCAGCAAGCTGTAGCCAACCTAGTGCCCTTAAAATGACCATGTTATGGGAAAAACAATGTCTAGATAAGACGGATCCTGACTGATCACATAGCCAGAGATGCCCCACAGCGTCTTTGAGGGGCTGGCTCATCCGCCATTGGGAATGCAGGGGGTGGAAGTCGCTAATGGCCCCACCTCCACGTGTACCTGTGGTGCGGGCGCCTCTCACCCATTGCATTCTGGGTAGTCCTTGGCAGGCCCTTCAAAACTGGAAAATTTGGTGTTTTTTTTTTTTTTTTCCAGATTTGGAAAACTCTTTCCTTTTCTATTTAGGAAGGGCCTGTAGACCAGGCTGGGCTCAAACTCACAAAGATCTGCTTGCCTCAGCCTCCCGAGTGCCGGGAGTAAAGGCGTTCGCCACCACGCCCAGTCCTTTCTGTTTCTTTAGTGACTTTTCTGCCTTATTTTCTCGGTTGGGTGTTGGACTTTGAATTCATTCTCAGTGGCTTCTATTCCCTTGCAGTCCTTATGCAGCCTGCTGGTTTCATAGTGGTAGCTTTGGACTCCGAGAATTTCCCCAGCTGTCCCTTTCCCTACTCAAGCTGGTTCGGGCCACTGGGTACAGTCCCTTCTCCTGCGGTCTCAGGATCCTATAGGCCCCTGGCCGGTTGCTCTGGTTTCTTATCTGATTTGTCTACTTGATTGGCTCTGGGGAGGCCGTTCACAGTCTGTCCTCATTTGTCCATCACAGCCCCTGGTTAAACTCAGGCACACGTAGCAGTTAGCTAATTTGCTCACTCTTACCCAGCCCAGGGCCCTAAACCAGGCAGTGGTCTGCCCACTTTCAGGGGGATCTCCGCACATCAGTTAAATCCACCAAGAGCATGCCCACGGGGAACTTAATATACGGTCCCTCCTTCAGGCTTGCTCTCCAGATGGTACCAGGTAATGTCGGGTAGACAATTAAAACCAACCACGATACCTTCTCTCTACTCAGTAACTAAAATGTTTATTTATTGTGTTTGAATGCACACTGCTCCCATCTGGGAAAGGCAAAGAAATATTGCTGGATTGTTATTGGTTCTTCTCTCCCATGTGGGCGCTGGAGTTTGAACACACCAGGCTTGGTGGCAAACACCTTTGCCCTCTGAGCCAGCTTACCAGCCCTCCCGGAACTGACACGGTCCCTCGCAGTCCGTGAGCATCAGACTCTCTCGCTTCCCATAGCCTGCCAACACACAGTGCTGTCACCGTCACGACTTTTCCTCCGGGGAGCAGAGTGAACTTTCCGGCGGCCCTATGACGCCTCCATTTTCGCTTCTCTCTCCAGGGTTGGGCCCCTCCTCCCCAGAGATGCACGAGCCAAGGGTCCAGAACCTCATTCACTGACGCGTGCCCCCGCTCCTTCAGCCAGCATCCCTTCACTGTGAAGCCTCACCACCTGGGCATGAGCTGGGCTCCGGACACCAAGGAGAAACTTAGATGCGGTGCTCACCCTCTGGTCTCCAGCATGGGGACTGTAAGGAAATATCTGACATTTTCCCAGGAGTGAGCAGAGGAATCACACTTCCTCCCCTGCTGCTGCCACCCTGACCATCCATTGAATTTCATCCCCATGGCCCAGGACCAGTCTCGGTTAGACTGCTTAGGGACTCAGTGGCAACATGCTGGGTGAGCAGATGGGAGAGCAGTGCCGCTCCACACAGCAGAGCTGTGCCCAGCGTCACCACGGGGGGCCAGTTGCCGCCATGTCCCCGAGAGCAGCAACTCATTTACATTTTCTTGCTTCTGTTGCCCACGGTCAACTGAAGCCCACAAATACTCGCTGGGAAAGTCTATAAATAACTCCAAAGTTTTAAGCAGCTTTTTTTTTTTTAAAAAAAAATTTATTATGTATACAATATTCTGTCTGTGTGTATGTCTGCAGGCCAGAAGAGGGCACCATACCTCATTACAGATGGTTGTGAGCCACCATGTGGTAGCCGGGAATTGAACTCAGGACCTTTGGAAGAGCAGGCAATGCTCTTAACCACTGAGCCATCTCTCCAGCCCCAAGCAACTTTTATTTAGTTGCAGTCGTTCCATTTTTATGCGATTGTTAATGTTTTGCCATTCCTAATTTAGAACTTTGCATTGGTACCGTGTGTCTAGGAAAGGACCTGGTGATTGGGCTTGTACCCCGGAGGGTGTTTGGCCACATCCCTGTAGATGAGAGGGCCACCGTATCACAGAAACGCAGAGAGCTCGGGACCCGTGAGAAGCAGAGACCACAGTGTTGTGGAATATCAGTTTAATTATGTAAGATGTGTTACATGGGGCTGGAGAGATGGCTCAGAGGTTAAGAGCATTGGCTGTTCTTCCAGAGGTCCTGAGTTCAATTCCCAGCAAACGGCACAGTGACTCAAAACCATCTGTAATGGGATCTGGTGCCCTCTTCTGTCATGCCGGCATGCGTACTGACAGAGCACTGTATACATAATAAATAACAATAAAATAAGATAAAAACAACAAAAAACTAATTTAAAAAGATGTGTTACATTCTTTCATGCTGTGAAATATTAGTTTAGTCATGTAAAGATGTGTTACATTTGTCTCTGCTGTGGGATATTAGCTTAATTGTGTAAAGATGTGTTGCATTTGTTTAATTATGAAAAGCTGTTTTACCTTGCCTGCCTAAGGCACCTGAATGATCTAATAAAGAGCTGAATAGCTAATAGCTGGATAGAGAAAGGATAGGTGGGGCTGGCAGGCAGAAAAAATAAATAGGAGAAGGACTCTAGACTGGAGAGAAGAGAAGAAGGAGAGAGAGGGAGATACAAGGGTCAGCCACCCAGTCAGCCACAGAGTAAGACATACAGACTAAAGAAAGGGAAAACGCCCAGAGGGAAAACGTAAAAGAAGAGAAACTGGATGATTTACGTTAGAAAAGCTGGCTCGAAATAAGGTAAACTGAGGCTGAACATTTGTAACTAAGAATAAGTCTATGTGTCTTTATTTGGGAGCTGGGTCTCCAGAGCCCCCCCACCCCCATCCCAGAGGCCCCCCCCAAAAGAAGAGAACGCCAAGGACACCACAGTCCTTTGCAGCTGTCCCTGCTTTCTCAACAGCCCCACCCTCCGGATGGGGACTCTGGACCAGGAAAACTTGCTGGGAGGACTGGGTTCAGTGACTTCTAGTTCAAAGAGCCAGCCCAAGAAATGGAGCCTCATTAGTGATTGGGCGGGATGCAGGGAGGCTTTAGAGTGCAAGGCATTGCTGCTAATGCATTTCAGGACCCAAGAAAGGAAAAACTTCTTAACCCTGGGGCCTGGGCCTGGGCCTGGGCTCAGAGGACAGTTCTAAAGTTGGGGGTGTGGTTGGCACAGAGCTGCGAGCAGCAAAGAGTTAAAATGATCTGCAAAGTCATTGGTACAGTTTTCCTGGACTAGGAAGCCAGGTCCTGGTGTGGGTTCCCTGGGCAGAAGACAGAGGTCCTGCCTGGAGATGCTCTCTGCCCTCCCCTGTCCTTGGTCTTGTACCGTGGGAGCTGGCTGCTGGTATGGACTTGGGATTCAGTCAAGTGTTCATAACGGGAGCCAGGGCTGGCACCTTCTTCAAGCAGGATTTAGGAAGCCGCATGGGCTCCAGGTGCACAGGCAGAACCTGAGAACCAGGGAGCCCTGCTGGGCAGAGGACACCCCTCTCAGCCCTGCTGGGCAGAGGACACCCCTCCCAGCCCTGCTGGTGGCAAGAACAGTCAGCTGGAGCAATGGGAGGATGGGGGAATGTCAGAGCCCAGACGGCAGGGTGTCCAAGGCTAGGATCCTGGTTTGCAGCATCCAGGGGAAGTTTATGGTATGTGCAGAGCCGCTGCTGCTGGGCCTGAGTGCATTATGGCCTGGCCCAGGGAGGAGGCCTGGTTGTAGGAGGGCTGAGTAGCGGGGAGGTGTCTTGGGAAGGGGAATCTGGAGAATGGATGCCAGGATCCGGAGGCCCTGCTGCCTTAGAGACAGCTGGGGGATTCATGACTCCCTTTTTAGGATGTGCTTCTAATATCACCTAAGCTTTCGAGCTGTGTGTGCAGAAGGCCCACGGAAGGCCACGGGAGTGTGGAAAGACTAGGTAGGCAGCAGGAGAGGCTCTGTCTGGGTATGAGGCAGGTCAGCATGCCGAGGCCTTGCCCCGTGGGGAACTCTGGTGGGCGCCGCTGCACCTCCTCCTTTGTCCTCAAGGGCAGGAGAGGGCAGAGCCTACTTCCCCCACTCTCTCGGAAACAGCAAAGGGACAAGGTCCTACCTGCACCCTGGCCTTCACTCAGACCTCACGCTGACTCTGTGAGACACTGTGGGCGAATGAATGTGTGGCCATGTGAAAGAGTACATGGTGTGCCTATGTACATCCATGTATGCATGTATGGAGTATGGAGGAGCATGTATGAGCGTGCTATGTGAATGTGTGCCAGCGTGCAACACGTACACGGCTATGCAAATGAGTGTGGGGCGGGTGTGGAAAGGGTGTATGGTGGTGTGTAAGTGTATGTAAGAGGCTCTCCAGGGCCGAGTCCTTCCGTTTGAAGATCCACACGACTCCTGCAGTGGAGCCTGGAGCTGTCCCCTGGGTGATGGCTGTTGGGATGGAGAGATCATATTTTCACAAGGTCCCGCCTTGAGGTTCAAGAGCGCGGCCGTCTTTACAGAGTGAGTTCTGTCCGCGGGGACTGATGGCGTCCAGGCTCATCTCGCCTGCCGAGCCACCCCTCCGACACACATGCACCTCACTCACATGGCTATGCAAATGAGTGTGGGTCTCTGTGGTACTCCAAGGAGCTGACCCATCCCCAGCCTTCAGTCTGGACAGTGCGCACGCCTCGGTTTTTCACTGCATACCTAGGAGGTTTTACTCATTGCAGTGGTTATCGCATACACTTTAATTCATTTTAATGAAAAATTATCATTACCTGAAGTTGCGTATATCTGTTGGGCGCGGAGGAAACCCTGAGTGGTGTGGTCCTGCGTGAATGTGTGCTGTTGACATGGGTGTGGCCATGTAAGGGACCGCACAGCCTCAGACCCAGAGGGAAACGGCAAAGTCCCCCCCCAAAGGGTAAGGGTTGATAGAGCCTTCCCTGGGGGCCAAATATGGGTGCTGACAGTGTGTGCAGAAGATGTCCACCCTGGCTCTCACCCATATTTACAGACTGACGGCCGCTCCCCTACAGAGACTGCTCCTGTTGAGATCGCCTAGACCTGTCTATCTTCGCTGTGTGTAATAGCCGGGCCTTCTAGTCCATCTGTAATAACCTCACCTCCTAGTCCGTCTGTCTTAACCTCCTAGTCCGTCTGTAATAACCTCACCTCCTAGTCC
>JAQHUG010000006.1:16589787-16611491 GCA_028555095.1 Dicrostonyx torquatus
TTTTTGTATTTGTTGAAGGTTTTTTTTTCCGGTATGTGATCAATTTTTGAGAAGGTTCCATGAAGTGCTGAGAAGAAAGTATATTCTTTTCTGTTTGGATGGAATATTCTATAGATGTCTGTTAAGTCCATTTGAGTCATGACATCTGTTAGTTCTCTTATTTCTCTGTTCATTTTTTGTCTGATTGACCTGTCCAGTGGTGAGAGGGGTGTTGCAGTCTCCCACTATTAGTGCGTGGGGTTTAATGTATGATTTAAGCTTTAGAAGTGTTTCTTTGATATATGAGGGTGCCCTTGGATTTGGGGCATAGATGTTCAGTATTGAAATTTCCTCTTGATGGATTTTTCCTATGACTAGTATGAAATGTCCTTCTTTGTCTCTTTTGACTGATTTTAGCTTGAAGTCTATTTTGTTAGATATCAGGATAGCTACACCCGCTTGTTTCTTAGGTCCATTTGATTGGTATATTTTTTCCCAACCTTTTACTCTGAGACTATGTCTTTGAGGTTGAAATGCATTTCTTGTATGCAAAAGAGGGATGGATTCTGTTTTTGTATCCAATCTGTTAGCCTGTGCCTTTTTATAAGTGAGTTGAGTCCATTTACATTAAGGGATATTAATGACCAGTGGTTGCTATCTCCTGTTAATTTAGTTTTCATTGTTGGTGATATTAATTTGTGAGTTTTTTCTTCTTCAGGATTTGCTGTAATGAGATCATCAATTGTCTATGTTTTTGTTGATGTAGCCATCTTCCTTGGGTTGGAGTTTTCCTTCTAGTATTTTGTGTAGGGCTGGGTTTGTGACTAGGTATTGGTGAAATCTAGATTTGTCATGGGATATCTTGTTTTGTCCTTCTATGGTGATCGACAGTTTTGCTGGGTATAGTAGTCTGGGCTGGCATCCATGGTCTCTTAATGTCTGCATAATGCTTGACCATGACCTTCTGGCTTTCATTGTCTCCACTGAGAAGTCAGGCGTAATTCTGATAGGTCTACCTTTACATGTTATTTGGCCTTTTTCCTTTGCAGCTCTTAATAGTCTTTCTTTACTCTGTATGTTTAGTGTTTTGATTATTATGTGGCAAGAGGACTCTTTTGGATTCAGTCTATTTGGTGTTCTGTAAGCTTCTTGTATCTTCATAGGCATATCTTTCTTTAGGTAGGGAAAGTTTTCTTCTATGATTTTGTTAAATTTTCTGTGCCACTGAGTTGAACTTCTCCTTCTTCTATACCTATTATTCTAAGATTTTGCCTTTTTATGTTTTCCCATATTTCATGGATATTTTCGGTTATGCTTTTGTTAGATTTAATGTTTTCTTTAACTGATGAGTCTATTTCCTCTGTTGTATCTTCAGCGCTTGAGATTCTCTCTTCCATTTCTTGTATTCTGTGGTTCCTGATCTTTTTCTCATGATTTCTGTTACTATACTTCCTTCAGCTTGTGTTTTCTTTATTTTTTCTATCTCAGTTTTCAAGTCCTGAATAGTTCCTTTTATATGTTTGAGTCCTTTTTCTTGGTTTTCTTTAAGTGATTTGCTGATATTTTCCAATTTTTTGTTTGTTTTTTCCTCCATTCCTTTAAGGTAATTTCTCATTTCATCTTTAAGAATTTCAAACATTCTCATGAGGTTATTTTTTAGATCATTTTCTTCTGGTTCAACCATATTAGGTTGTTCAGGTCTTGCTTTTGTAGGGTCTTTAGGTTTTACTGGTATTGTGTTGCTCTTTGTGGTGTAGCATGTGATCTTACCTTTTCTACTCATCTTTTCCTCTAATAGGTGTGGTTGGGGCTATCTGAGATTCTGTTGAATAATCTTCTAGGTGCCCATGAATCCAAAGCTCAGATGGTTGTTCCTTGTGGTACAGTCAGTGTCACAGTTAGTTACCCCATTGGTTATTTCTGTTCCTGGAGGTAGCTCAGTGCTCCTGTGCTTCAGTCTGCTCCCTTGGAGTTTGCTATCTCAGGCCTACCTTGGCCTAGGCTGATGGCTTTGATTTATTTCTGTAAATCTTGGTCTGGTTCTCCTCCTGCAGAAGTCCCTGGCTTGGAGTTGGACCTGTTGTGGTGGAGATTGCTGACTCTGGATCTGGTTGCTGGCTCAGTCCCGATCCGCCCGTGTCCTGGGACTGGGTTTGCTCCTGGCTTCTGCTCCTGGTGGAGCTTGTTCTCTCTGTGTCTTAGGTAACTCGTTCAGTCTCATTGCTGTTCAGGTGGACATCAAAGACTCCGAGTCAGGTCGTTGGCTCAATCCTGGTCTGCCAGTGTCCCAGGACTGGGTTGGCTCCCAGGGCTGGATTTGCTCCTGGCTTCTGCTCCTGGTCTGGCCCTCTCTGTCCTAGGAGTCTGGTTCAATTCCACTTCTGTGGAATGTGTTGCTCAAGGTAGAGTTCCTTGCCTCAGGGTAACTTTGGCTTAGGTTACCGGCTTTGACCTATATCTGTAAATGCTGGCCTGGATTCCTTCCTACAGAAGTCCCTGGGTAGGAGTTGAACCTGGAAAGGTTTCTGGTTCCGGTCTACTGCCTGGGAGGTTCTAAGCTCGGGTGCACCCAAACCCGCAGAGGACCTGCTTACTTCTTCAGACTCACACTCAAACCCGCAGGGGTTCCAGGTTCCTGCCTATTTCCTTTGATGTCCCAGACCAATGCCTGAACCCACAGAGGACTGACTCAGGCCTACTCTCTCTGAGGTCCCAGACTTGAGCCTGGACCTGCCAAGATCTCTGATTCCTGCGTATTCCCTAGGAGGTCCAAGTTCACTCATGCCCAGGCTGACAGAGGGCCTAGCTCTGGCCTAGTTCCTAGGACGTCCTAGACTCTCACCCAGACCCACTGGGGTGTTGGCTTAGGTCTACTCCCTTGAAGGTCCCAAGTCTGGACCCTCAGCAGTCTCTGGCTCTGGCTCACTCGCTCAGCAGTTATTCCCTTGTACCTGTTCCGGTGGAGACTGTTGGCTCTGAATCTGGTCACTGGCTCCTCCATGCTTCTTAAGGCATGTGTACACATGTGTACATGTTCACACAGACAAATATATATATATATGTATATATGTGTGTATACATACATACATACATACATATATATATATATATAGACAAAATTAAATCTTAAAAAAAGGAAAGGATGGTGAAACATGCTTTTAATCCCAGCACTCGGGAGGCAGAGGCAGGTGGATCTCTGTGAGTTCGAGGCCAGCCTGGTCTACAAGAGCTAGTTCCAGGACAGGCTCCAAAGCTACAGAGAGACCCTGTCTCGAAACAGCTTAGTGGTTAGGAGCACTGTCTGCTCTCTCAGAGGACCTGGGTTCAGTCCCCAGCACCCACATTAAGGCTCACGACCATCTGTAACCCTAGTTCCTAGTTCCAAGAGATCTGGCCTCCTCTGGCCTCTGTGGGCACCAGGAACATACATGGTTTACAATTCTGCAGGAGAAGGACCTTGGCAGGTGAGAGTCGGGGGTCTTATGGTGGGCGAGAGACAAATACCCCATGCAGGCAGAGCTTAAGGCAGGGGTTTTATTGAGATAAAGGGAATAGGGGATGGAAGAGAGAAAGAGAGACAGAGGGAGAGAAAGGAAGAGGTAGAGACCTGCTTTTCTCTTCATAAGAACAGCCAGAAGGGGGCAGGAATGGGTGGAGATTGTCTCCTAAAGGGACCTTCTCAGGCAGATCTCTGTGAGTTCAAGGCCAGTCTGGTCTACAAGAGCTCGTTCCAGGACAGGCTCCAAAGCTAAGGAGAATCCCTGTCTTGAAAAACCAAAATAATGAATGAATGAGTGAATGAATGAATGAGTGAATGAATGAGTGAATGAATGAATGAATGGATCTTTTGCATCTGCATCTGCTTATAGCCTATGTAGGGACCCAGCAGCCCTAGGACCCTGGGCTGGCTAGGGTACTGCCTGAGTGCATCCTGCCAGGTGACAGAGACCAGCATAATTCCTGAATCCTAACACATGGTGCACAGACATACACACCGGCAAAAACATTATGTACATAATGAAATTTTTAAAAACAACAAAAACGAAAAGGAAAAAAGAAATGCAAGCCTCTAGGCCATACCCCAGGTTTATATGGCCAGAAAGCCCAGGGAGGCTCCTGAGTTCTGCCTCCTTATCAAGAACTCTAAGTGACTTAAATCAGTTTGGGGCCACCAGCCCAGGAGTCCAAGATCTAGCTAGTTCAGGCTCCTGGTGGAGCAAATGTGGCCAATTCAGGGGGCAGGGACCTGTCCCACCTCTTGGTTTCTCCTGGTTTGGGTCCCCAGTGGCTCCTTCCACTTGGTTAACACATAGCAGACATTCTCTGGGTGCCTTTGCAAAATCAAGCATGCAAGGGCCTCGGCCCATTCCTCTGGCTAGGCCACGGAGCTGATCTCAACAAGCGGACTCTGCTGAGGAGGCCAAGAAAGCACTTATGCTCAAGCACCACACTCCCTACGGGGCTGGTTTTGGCCTGGATTTGGCCTCATGTGGGTTAGCTGAAGGGGGAGCCAGTTGCTCCAGAAAGCTGGCCTAACAGGATGGCGGCAAGCCAAGCATCACCACTGTTTGGCTCAGGAGAGCCACTCTCTCTGACAGGAAGTCTTTAATCTCTACAATGGTGGGAATCATGAGCTGAGAATCAAGCTTCCTGTCCCAGGGAATTCTGTGGGATTGGTAACCCAACCCTCTACAAAGAGAGCCCCCTTCTACCCGAACATGTCGAGGGGACTGTTATCGGTGGATCTTGAGAAAACAACATTTGCCACAAATGCCCACTGCCCACGCTCAGCTTAGCTAATCCTCTGGGAATGATGAACCCAGTGGGCCGGCAGGCTTAGGTGGGATGTTCCATAATTTCCGCAAAGTGTCCCTCAGCTCCAAATCTGGCAGCAGAGCTGCCCCAATCCTAGGAGGAAACTCTCAAGCATGAGAGTTCTCTTTGGGTGGGGATTGTGTCTCTTCTGTAATTGGGCTCAACAAAGGCTCCTCACATCTCCAGTGCCTTCCTCTTCTGGAAGAAACGGGGCTTAGAAGGCCCTCTGGATAATGCTGAGAGGGGAGCTGCATCCCCAGATCCCCAGAGAGCTCTGGATTCTCACACTGGAGACGGCATCTCCAGAGAGCTCTGGATTCTCACACTGGAGACGGCATCTCCAGAGAGCTCTGGATTCTNCTGGAGACGGCATCTCCAGAGAGCTCTGGATTCTCACACTGGAGACGGCATCTCCAGAGAGCTCTGGATTCTCACACTGGAGACGGCATCTCCAGGGAGACAGTCACACGTCCACAGCCTCTCAGGAGAGTTCCTTGGTGACTACTCATTCAGTGATGTGTGTGTGTGTGTGTGTGCATGCACACCTATGTATCACATGTGTTTGCCAGAGGACCACCTCATATGGTTTTCTTCAGGAATTACCCACCTTGGTTTTTTCCATGTTTATTTTATGTGCATGTGTATATACGTGTGTGGACACACGCTTTCCAAGGCAACCACGTGGAGGTCAGAGGACAACTTGCGTGAGTCAGTTCTCTCTGTCCACCGTGTGGGTCATAAAAATTGAACTCAGGTTGTCGGGCTTGGTGGCAGGTACCTTTACCGACTGAGTCATCTCATGGGCACCATCTTGGTTTTTGAGACAAGGTTTCTCATTGGCCTGGATCCCATGAAGTAGTGCCAGCCCCAGGAATCTGCTTCTCTCCATCTCTCCAGCTGTGGAGTTACAAGGGATAGTTTATGTAGGAGCTAGAGACTCACCGCAGCCTCCACCCCAACCTGAGGAGCTTCTTACAGTGCTAGCCTCAGGAAAAAAGGGCAAAGACTATGTTCTTTTGGGGGGGGCTGAGTTGAGACAGGGTTTCTCTATGTAGTCCTGGCTCTGCTGGATCTCACTCTATAGATCAGCCTGCCCTCAAGCTTCCAGAGAGCCATCTGCCTCTGCCTCCCAAGTGCTGGGATTAAAGGTGTGTGTCACCACCACCAGTTAGGATTGTGTTCTTTTGCTTTCTTTCTCATAGGAAGCAGGGAGGAAAGAAATGGGTTAATATTCACAATTTGATGTGAGTTAGAGTTAGAGGAAAGAGCCATGGGGGAAAAAGCACGGCAAAGCTAGCCAGGGCTATTCTATGATATTCTGACAATAAAGTTTGCTTTGAGTCAGAGGGCAAAACTAGCCACTAGCTGACCCAAATTAACTGTAGAGGTCTTGGAGGACTGAGGACAGAGAGACAGGAAGTAGTAAGGCAAGGCTGAGAATAGAGGAATGGAAGAGATAGGAGGTCACTGATTTTTCCACTGCTTCTCTGGTCATTCAGGTTCTCACTCCAGTATCTGACTCCCGATTTTTTATTGATAAAGAATCACTAAACTCTTCACCTGGCATCCAGCTCAGGGCACAAAAATCACGAGATAGTCACTCGCTCCTGGCTTTGCAGGCGCTGAAGCTGCTACTGGCAAGGGCAGCCACCATCCGCAGCTGCAGTCCCAGCCACCAGAGTCGGCTGGCTTTTCCTCCCTTGCCCAAGCCCTTTGAGTGAGTCTAGGATTTTCCCGTTGCAGCCTCTCTAGAGCAGCCCCCAGCTGTCTCCCAAATTCCACAGGCCCCAAACTCCACAGGTGCCTGGTCTCCAAACACCGCCAGAATTAGCTGCCCACGACCGGCATGCCGCTGCCATGGCGCACGCGTCTGCACGTTCCTCCACGTTCCTCCGTATCTGCTTTTCAGAGGGCTGGCTCCTAGGCTTTGTCTTCCTGTGAGCTGCGGGCTTCTCCTGGACCCGCTCCTCCGGATGCTGCCACACTAGGTGAGCCACCTCAGTACCCTTCGGGCTTCTATTATTGCGGCAATGGCCACACGCTCTCTGTTCACAGTTACACGTGAGCAGGGCAATTGCCCTCAGCCAGGCTGTGCACCACTTGCCTTCTCTGCCCAGCCGTGCTCCACAGCGACAGCCACTGTCACTTCACGGCCATCGTCAGCAGATTTGGTGAGACACCTGGGGATTCTTAAAGGGGATAATAACTTAAAGGAAGGAAGGAAGGAAAGGAGCTGAGCAGTGGTGGTGCACACCTTTAATCCCAGCACTCGGGAGGCAGAGGCAGGTGGATCTCTGTGAGTTTGAGGCCAACCTGGTCTACAAGAGCTAGGCTAGTTCTAGGATAGGTTCCGAAGCTACAGAGAAACCCTGTCTTGAAAACCAAAAAGAAAAAAAAAATTAGTTTTTCTCCACATTAAAATAGGAAACAATATTACAATCGAGGGAATTAGGTTTTTTTATGATTCCACAATGGATGATTTAAAAATGTAACAATTAAATGAAGGGATAATTAACTTAGCTGGTATTTACATAATGTCGATTATAATCACTATCAGTTTGGTAATTCTTATTTTATCCCTAAGAAATTTGTTTGCTATCAGTGCCAAATATGAAAAATTGATAAGATAAAATCCTCAGAAAGACAGACTAATGGATCTAAGAAAAATATTCACACACAGACACAAGACTTTAGCGCAGAAGTTACCACACCATTGCATTATGAAACTGAAGAGGAGAGGCCCAAGGGTATTGAAAACCAACCTGAATTTATCCATTTCCCATTCGAGAACGACCACCAGACGACAGGCTCCCCCAAGGCTATGCAGAAGTTAACTGGGAAACCTGTAGAAATATTAGATTTGAAGACATTTAAGGAAACAGTAGTTTCCTATGGCATGCATTCGTCTTTTGTGAAGCAGATGTCAAATTCATGGTTCACTCAGAACAGAATTATTCCACAACACTGGAAAGATTTAGTTACAGCTGTATTGGAAGCTTGTTCTCAGTTTCAGGAGAGAACCTGGCAGAGAGATGAAGCTATGACCACTGAACAATGAGGTAGGGTTAGAGGTTATGAGATTTCCCAAGATCAAATCCTCAGTGAGGATCATTACGCTGATGTGAACAGATTATGTTTGACGATCATACCTTGGCCCAATGCTGTAGAGCAGCGTTGAATGTTTGAGACAAGACTGAAGAATCAGGAAAGAGGACTGATTAATTTACTAAAATTATAAAGGTCCAAATTATAAAATTATAAAAGGCCCAAAGGAGCCCTCACTGATTTTTTGTTTTTACAAAGACTGACTTCAGTTGTAAGTAGAATGATATCAGATCCAGAAGATAGACAAATATTAAATATTTGGCTTCTGAAAATGCTAATTCAGAATGTAAAAGGTTGATCCGCCTTTAAAGGCAGATCAGCACCCATAGATGAGTGGATTAGAAATACAGCTAATATTGGATCTCATGTTGATGACGATAGTTGGATAGGAGAAGTGACTTCTAAAATTTTTAAGAAAATCAAACGGTTAGATTTTAATTTTGGTAAACCAGGTAATCTGAAAAGGGATTGTAAGTAAGGTGCTCCTAGGAACACTCTATTTCTTTCTAGAGATAATCCAAACAGAAAGCCCCAGCCTTCTGGAATATGCAGAAGGTGTGGCAGAGGCCAACACTGGACTAATGAATGCAGATTAGCAAGGGACAGGCAAGATAACTCTCTGTTATCAGGAAACATCATAGGGGGCCTCTTGCAGGCCCCCTTATCAAATTTGGTTCAACCATTCCCGTCAGCATTGGGGAAATTCCTCCACAGAGCAATTAAAAGATGCAATACCTGCTGGTGCGGGAGAATTGTCTATATTCTGTCAATTACATTTAAATAAACTCTGATTGGTCAGTAGCCAGGCAGAAAGGATAGGTGGGAAAACCAGACAGGAAGTAGAGGTGGGGCAATAAGAACAGGAGTATTCTGGGAAGAAGGAAGAAGGAAGTTCTTTCCCAGTCCTGCCCAGATCACTGAAGAAGCAGGATGTTATCTGCCCCACTGAAAAAGGTACTGAGCCATGTGGCTAACATAGATAAGAATAATGGGTTAATATAAGCTACAAGAGCTAATAAGAAGCCTGAGCTAATGGGCCAATCAGTTTATAACCTAATATAGACATCTCTGTGTGATTTCTTTGGGATTTACCAGCTGTGGGAACTGGGCAGGACAGAAACCCCAACAAGCAGCCCTTCATGTTACAACCCGCTATGGCATTAATACCTATTATGGTATCCATACTGCTCTGGATGACAGAACAGCTTTAGAAGATAAAACAAAAAATTGAGAAAGCAAAAAGCAAACATTTGGATAACTGCTATAAATGATCAAAGACCAAAGTTAGAAATTAGACGCAGGGGCAGATGTAATGATATTTGCACCAAAATCTTGGCATCCATATTGGCCTCTTCAGGAGGCAATGCTCAGTTTTTAGGAATTGGAATTTTATCTCAATTTTTAAAAAGCCCAGGAAGGGTCAAAAGTATGGGGCCAGAAGGACAGCAAGGGAAATTCAAGGCATGTATGGTTGGCATGATGATGAATTTATGGGGATGTGATTTTTTTACAGCAATGGAATACCCAGGTTAACTCCAGTCTCAGAAACAACCCTTGAACTCCTGCATGTTTCCGAGAAAATATTAAAAGAGCAGTTGCCAACCCTTCTGCCAACCCTTCTGCACATAAGCAGAGAAGAGCAGCCGCTGATCTTTTAAAGGTGGAGCAATGGCCTTTGATATCAGAAAAATTATAGGCATGAGAACAGCTGGTACAGGAGCAGCTAAATGCTCAGCATATTGAAGAATTGCCCAGTGTTTGGCATTCTCCTATGTTTGTTATTAAAAAGAAATCTGGAAAATGGAGGAATGGTAACAGATCTAAGAGCTATTAATACGACGATTCAGCTCTTCACAGCCTGGACTTCCTTTAAGGCTCAAGAAAGCTTATCTGGTAATAAAACATCCCTGATTCTCAACGATCCCACCACTCACAGCCTCTCAGGAACCTGAGGTTCAAAATGCTTGCTGGGGCATCCTGTGTGCGAGTCATGCCCACTCCAGTGGGTTAAATGGTCCCATTTTCTGGCAATGAGCTACATAATGTTTGTGTTGTGACAAAAAAGAGCAGGTTGTGGTCATCTCTGAAGCCACTCTGGCCAAACCTGAGGCTAACGCAAGCTTCGCTCATGTGGCCACAGGATCGGTCACAGCAATGTCCCCTCAGCCACTCCTCAATTCTTGCTCTCCTAACTTGCCCTTTCCTAGGAGGATGAAGGAGCAGGATCCTTCCAGACACTGGTCGCCCTGACTTCCAGACCCTAATCAGGGTCCATAAATCAGGTCCGGTCCCAGGGATTTAGGCAGAGATTTGGCCACCTTGGTCCTTCTGAGCCTCAGTTTCCCTGTTTGTGAAATAGACATCGTTAGCTATGTTAAAGAAACTGCAGAAGCCTCCGACACAGACTCTTGACGACTGACAGTGGCTAGGACCCCTGGAGCAGAAGGTTCACTCTAACCCTGCTCAGTTTTGATCCTTCATCTGTGTGTTACCAAAGTCTTGGCCTCTTTCAGTTGCTGTGAGGATGGGGTTTTGTGTAAACTGGCCGGCACAGGGCCTGGGTTTGATACCGTGCGCCCAAGACACACTCGGAAGGCATCTGTACTGCCCAGGTGGTTTTTGTGTTTGTTTTTAACTCGACACTAGCTAGAGTCATTTGGCAGGAGGGAACCCCCAACAGAGAAAATGCCTCCATCCGATTGACCCGCAGGCTAGTTATGGGGCATTTTCTTGATTAATGGTTGATGTGGGAGGGCCCGGTCCATTGAGGGTGGTGCCACGCTGGGTCCTGGGTTGCAGAGGAAAAGCAGGCTGAGCAAGCCAACGGAGTTAAGTCAGCAAACAGCGCCCTCTCTGGCCTTTGCTCCAGTTCTTGCCTGGGCGTCTCCTGATGAACTATAATATAAACTGTAAGCTGACATAAATCTCCCTCCCCAAGCTGCTTTCGGTATTACAATATAAACCAAACAGACCGGCATCCCAGGAGTCGGCATGCAGTTAGGTCCACCAACGGTGTCCATGTGCCTTCCTGAGGAAGCCGCCCTCAGGCTTAGCGAAGAGGATGAGGACAAGGGAAGTGGGAAGAACCGTCTAGATGTTTTTCAGTTTTAAGTTCTGGTTTTGGAGCCGGAGTTTATGACACTGGGGAGACACCCGCTGGGAGATCACGTGCTCAGAGGAGAGCAGCACCAACTAGGGGTTATTCACAAGCGTGACCTCACGGCCTTTACTTCCTGTGTGAACCTTCCCATCTGCTGACTCAGCGTCCAGAGCTCCGCTCAGGAAGCAAGGGCTGCATGGGCCCGATTAGCCGCCTTATCTTGGGGTGTGCAGCCTCACGCCTCCTCGGGTCGTCCGAATGTGAGCCCAGCACCTTACTTCTCATCCTTCTTGACCCCATCACCAGCCAGCTCCTCTCAGAGACTGCAAAGGAGCACTTCCGGGCGTTCTCTAGAGCAGCGGGTCTCAACCTTCCTCATGCTGTGACCCTTTCATACAGTTGTTCAGGTTGTGGGGACCCCCAACCATAAAATGATTGTTACTACTTCATGACTGTAATTTTGCTACTGCTATGAATCATCATGCAAGTACCTGATAAACGACCCCTGTAAAAGGGTCATTCAATCCCCAACGGGGCCATGACCCACAAGTTGGGAACCCCTGAACTAGAGCCTGGAAGTTCTGGACTTATATTTGTTGAGATTTCAAAATGGCAGCCTGTTAGCTTTGGGTAGCAGACTGTGGTCTTCCCAGAGGGAAGCCACAGACCCCCATCCAGCAGACTCTTGGAGGATGGAAACCCCTTGAAAATGTCCCGAGGACCAGAGGGAACAAAGGCACCCAGCCTAGGGGACAGGGGAGCGTGTGCAACACAAGGCTGTGTTGCCGATGTGTCTCTGTCAGCCCATAGTGCTGTATACTGCACCTGTAAGTGCAACGCTGCAGGGGACGGTGGAGAGACCGGGGTGTTGTGTGTGACAGGGACACTGTGGCTGCTTCACTGACCACAGAGTCACCTGAGCAGGCCTGAAGAGATGAGATCAAAGCTTGGTCAGAGCTTTGTGGAAGAGCTCTATTCTCCTTGTGGGCCTATGATTGTGTGTGTGTGTATGTGTGTGTGTGTGCGCGTGCGCACGTGTGTGTGCACACATATGTGTGCTCACATGTGACCAAATATCAACCTTGGGTATCATTCCTCAGGTGCCACCCACATCGTTTTGTGAGGCGGGGTCTCTCACAGGCCAGAACTTGTCAAGTAGGCTAACCTGGATGACCACTGAGCCCCAAGAATCCACCGGTCTCCCGGCTCCCTGACACCAGGCTTACGGGTGTGCAGCATCACACGTATGCACTATCACATGTAGCTTTTTAAACAGGAGTTCTTGGCTCAAATTCAGGTCCACATGTTCATGCAACCTACGCTTTGCAGGCTGGCACCCCTGTCAGCCCCGTGGAGGCCTCTGCTGGGGGTGGTGAAGAGAGGGCAGCTGTGTTGTATAAACTCCAGGACGCAGATTGTCTCTGAGCCCCGGTTTCTTCCACCAGAAAAAGACAATGTTAGACAAGGTGAGTTCTCGGGTCCCTGTGTGCCTGCGTGGCAGGTGTTGCTCTGTTGAGGGGGAGAAGGAGCCTTAGCGGACTCGGGGGGTTGCTATTGACCTGCGAGGCAGGCAGAAGTTAATGGCTTAACTCTTCCATGGGCATAGCTTGGTGCCCAGCTCCAGAATGCCTGATACCATGTGGGGGGCAGGCTTGGTTGCCACGGGGTTCAGCAGGGAGATGTGCTAGGGAGAAAAGAGGGGTGAAGAGAGGGTCTTTCTCCCTCCGAGGCCTTTCCCCTTTCACCAGACTTTGCTTCCAGCCTCCCCACCGCCTCACCGGAGCAGTGGCCAGGAGCTCCCTGGCTGGTTTTTCCAGCCTGAGGCATGCCTTCCACTGTTAGGCATCATCAGCTGAGCCTCTGCTTCCTCTTCTAAGGTCGGTTCTTTCCATTTCCCCTGCAACTCCCAGGCAGGGTGCAGAAGGCCGTGAGGGAGAGCGGAAAGCCAGGAGGGTGAGGGGAAGGAGGTCTGGGCCGTCCACAGACCTTGGCCTGTGGGGATGCGGGTGAGAGGAGAGAGGGAGAAACTCAGGGCTGGTGGCATGAGGTAACTCCAGTGCTCCCTTCACAACCATCTAGACCTGTGTGGTCCTCCGCTCTCCACTTCGGAGGCCTCGGGAGGAGATGGGTGGGGACCTCAGGGAGCTGAGGGAGAGGGAATCCCAGCTGGCTCTGGCTGGGTGTCACTAGGGACCCGGAGGGTAGGGACAGAGGTTAATGGATGGCGGCTCTGTGAGGATCGGCCAGTACCAGGATTCATGGCACCATTCAGGGAGAACCCAGGCTTGGATGACCCTTTCCTGTGGGAAGATGGAAGCAGCTGAAGGGGTTTTCTGGCTGGCACTGCAGGCCGCACGCCCTCTAACAACTGCTCGTGCCCACAAGAGCCATCTTGCAAATGGGCATTTAGGCGAAGCTGTGCCAGAGAAATCTGGGTGGTGGTGGGTGCTGGTCCATGATCAGGCTTCAGCCGGGGTGTGTGTGTGTGTGTGTGTGTGTGTGTGACTTCAACAAGGGATTACCTCGGGCTCCTTGGGCATTTGTCTGGCGGTCATTTGCTGAATGAAGAAGTGGCATTGGGCCAAAAAGCATTCATCGAATGAACTAGACAGAGTCAGCCAACACAAGGGCAGCGCCGTGGTTGTCCTTTTCGGTGTGACGTCTACACAGTCCCCAGTCCCCACCACAGGACAGGCTCTGGTTGAGTTGAGTCACCACCCTGGGACCGGCCTTGTGAAGCCACTTCAGCTTCCTCATGCAAGGCACGCTCATGTGGGGGTAACTGGTGCTGCGGGTTTGGTGAAGCAGGGAGAAACTTGTGCAGAACCTGGTGAGTGCCCGGGGGCACTGCCATTTTATTAGACACCTGGGGACATCTCTCAGCTGTTGGGAGCTTTACATTCGAGATGAGGAAATCAGAAGCACATATCAGAGGACTTAGACAATAAAAATGATCTCAGATAGGTGGGTGTGGCAGGGCACGAGTGGGACCCGTGATTTACTGCCAGGAGGATGGGCCAGTGCCCTGAAAGATCAACTTTCTTGCCATGGCCCGCTACTAGTTTCCCAGTGCCCCCGACCCCCGCCGTGGAGGACCAGCCTGCAGGGACTCCACACCCCACCTCTCCACAGTGAATAGACCTGACTGAGCAGCAGTCTGGCCCCAGCCTAGATCTGGTAAGAGTGGCAGCTCCTTCAGGGTTGTCCCTAGGAAGTCTGCACTGGACAGCCGCCCGGCTGATGCTGTAAAGATGTCCTAGGGCAGACGTGGGGCACTCAGGGACCACAGACTGAGTCCACAGCTCTGCGGAGAGGTGACCAGAGAGACAGGGAAGGAAACAGCGTGGTGGGGTCTGTTAGCTTCCTCACATCACTGCAACCACCTCGGACGATGAGCTCTAGGGAGGAAGGGCTTACTGCGGCTCACAGTTTCAGAGCGTGCAGTCCACGGGTGCTTGACCTCAGCGATGTCGTTAGAACCCCGTGAAGGCGGGAGATGCGGCTCCGTTCACTTCTGACCAGGAAGCGGTGAGAGAAAGGAGACATACGGGAAGGCACCAAGCAAGCTGCCGCCTCCATGAATAACCCTCACGACCTATTCCCTCAATAGGGTCCTGCCTCCTATCTTTCGCCTCCTCCCTCTGATGCCGCCACCAGATAAATCCATCAACGGGCTGGCATTCATTAGGTCACAGCCCTCACGACACAACTGTCCATGGAAAACATCCTTGCAGAGTCCCCGTCCGTAGATGTGCCCAGGTCGTTCTCAGTCAGAAGAAGTCGAAAAGATTGCATCACATGGAGTAACTGGAGGCTTCTGAGGAGAGCCAGGAGAGAGCCATGGTAGACCTGCATCCTTTTCTGATGGCCTTCTGTAGGGACCCTGGTGGTTCAGGAAGCAGGATGACTGAGGAAGACGGGACTGTGGAGGCTTGGACAAGCACCTGTCTAGAACAGCAGGGGTACATGGCAAAGCATGACGGGTGTCTGGGCCAACACCTGGATGCTGGCTGGGATGTCAAGAACTAGAGGGATGGCGTGTGCGCGTCTTCAGAGAAGAGACTGGCTGAGTGAGTCAGGCTGCTTTCAGCTGCAAGTGACGGAAGCCCCAGCCCAACATGGGACACACCGATGGGAACCAGCCGACTCGTGTTCGGGAGATGTCAGTAGGTGTGGCAGGCTTCCATCAAAGGCAGTCTGGAGTTCAAAGTCACAGCAAGTACCTTATTACTTTCTGGTCTCCTCCCAAAGGAGGCATCTTCTGATTCCATCCACCTTCCTAACTCAGATCAGTACGTCAGAAACATGATCTAAGAGATCGCCATCTTCACGACATAGGGGTGGCTTATAATTTATACCTGATTCAGAAATTGACTTTTAGGAGATTGTTTTGAGAACCATAATGGTTGGCAGTGGCCCTTGGACTATCAGCCTCTTGGTTCATGTCCAGGTAGAGAATGGCCTCTGTGGCCCAGACTTATTGGCAGGAGGCCCACAGTTCATGCTGGGGACACGTGTCATCCTCTTGAGAAGGTGCTGGCTGTCGGGGACCTGGCTCAGTGGCTTTTCCTAAACCTGTCGTCAGGCGTCAGGGGATAGACTGAATTGGTGAGCGTAAGCCTCACAGCCCTACTCCTGAGGTTGGAGGTAGGTGAACTCATCCCCCACCCACGCGGCTGGGAGACTGTTAGCAGGGCTAATTACTGCCAGAGACAATGTTGGGTAGCCAGCCACGGGGCTGGGCTTCATTCTGTGGGCAGCCTGGTGATGCTGGAGGTTTTTGATCTGGAAGTGAACTCTTTCAGATTGTGTTTCAGGAGGATTAGTCTGACCACAGATATGGAAGCCAGAGGATGCTGGCAAGCCAGTGTGGGGTTATTAGGAGACCCAGGTGGGAGGTGGGGAGGGATCACATTCAGGAACTAGAGTCAGCAAGGAAGGAGGGGGTGAAACAGGACCCGGCACTGTCAGACGTGAGATAGAGGTGAGTGAGAGGAGGATTCAGAGGTGTGCCAGGCTCCTGACCTGGGGGAACGTTTGGGGTTTCTGCTCGTACTCTAGACTCCTCCCTGAGAGCCGTTGGGAAATCAGAAGTTGCCACTGATTGTACAGAACTATATGGAAACAGCCTGGTTGGGCACAGCCCTCAGTCTAGCACTGGGGGAGCTAAGATAGGCAGAGTCCAAGACCAACTGGGGCTACATAATGAGACCCCCCCTACCGAATGGGGGAGGAAGAAGGAAAGGGAGATAGAGAGACACACACAGAGGAGAGAGGCTGCATCACCAGAGAGTTGGCGGTGTAAGCTGGGCAGACCTTAGGTGGAAGAAGGCATCCACGGGCACCCCCCACTTTGCAGCGTTCCACCCGGCCGGCATGTGTCCCTATTAGAACTCCATTTCAAGTTGTAACTACAACTTTGTCTTGATCATATTCCCGTTTGTAGCAGCCAAGTTTGTTATGTTCATTGAGGAAACTTCAGGCTGGGTGAGCAGCGCTTGCTGTGGACAGTCTGTTAGGGTTGGGGTACTGCTCAGTGGAGAGCATGAGCAGAGTCTGTTAGGGTTGGGGTACCGCTCAGTGGGAGAGCACGAGCAGAGTCTGTTAGGGTTGGGGTACCGCTCAGTGGGAGAGCACGAGCANAGTGGGAGAGCACGAGCAGAGTCTGTTAGGGTTGGGGTACCGCTCAGTGGGAGAGCACGAGCAGAGTCTGTTAGGGTTGGGGTACCGCTCAGTGGAGAGCATGAGCAGAGTCTGTGGGGTTGGGGTACCGCTCAGTGGGAGAGCACGAGCAGAGTCTGTTAGGGTTGGGGTACCGCTCAGTGGGAGAGCATGAGCAGAGTCTGTGGGGTTGGGGTACCGCTCAGTGGGAGAGCATGAGTACTGTCTGCTGGGGCCAGGATACAGCTCAGTTGGAGAACGTGAGCCTATAGGTCCTAGGTTCTGTGGGGAGCAGCGAACTTGAGGAACGAGTTAGAGTTTCACTGGCTCTTCCAACATAAATGTTTTTTTTTTTAAGTACTTATGACATCTTTGCAGATTGCTTGATTGCAAGGATTTCTCAAAGCATAATGACTTTAAATGAATCTAAATATGTAAGGCTTGGAAGCCTCAGATTCTCTGCAATGGATTCAGCACACTCAAGTAGCCAAGGCCGTCTGCCAGCTACCCTCATGCACGTAAAGACGAGGACAATTAGGTGAACTGGTTCCGCTCAGTCTTGGCTCCAACCCTTACCTCATTAATGACGTTAGTTAGTGGACACGGAGTGAATGCTTCCTCCGTGCCAGCCGCGGCGCTGGGCTCTAGGACTTGCCCAGAGTCCAGCCCTTACTCTGCTGGAGCCTCTGCACCCCCTCGCCTTTCATGGCTTTTCTCACCTCACTTTGAGAAATATTGAGCTCCCAGGAGGGCAGAGAAGTGATGAGGAGCAAATCCCACTTCTACCTCACGATGGTGGCATGAGAGGCTCCTAGACTCAGGAACACAGGGCCATGTTATCAGCTAGGCAGGATTTAGACTAAAACATCTTAAGAATGGAAGATTGAGGATTTTCTGATTAATCCTCAGAGAATTCAATTAACTTTGGTTATTACCAGAACATTCCAGTCTGCTTCCCTGGTCAGCGCTGCATGGGAGGGTCTGGAAGGCCGGCCAGCAGACCTCTGGAGTTTGGTCTTGGAGTCCTGTTTAGGCAGCAGCATGGTCTCTGCTCAGTGTGGCTTTTGGGGCTGGCCAGGGCGGCTGCTGGAGAGTTAAATCTCTGCCCCCTCCCACCTGATTCTTGCTCTCTGAAACCCAATTGCATTTTGGTTTTTTTTTTGTTTTGTTGGATTTTTGAGACAGGGTTTCTCTATGTATCATCTCTGGCTGTCCTGGAACTTGCCTTATAGACCAGGCTGGCTTGAACTCACAAGATCTGCCTGCCTCTGCCTTCTGAGTGCTGGGATCCCCGCCACCTCCCGGCCCAGACTCTCAGATATCCCAGGTGTGGTGGTTTGAAGGAAAATGGCCCCATAGGGAGTAGCACTGTTAGGAGTGGCCTTGTTGCTCAGGTGTGGCTTTACTGGAAGAGGTGCAGCACATTTGGGGTCTCCGAAGCTCAAGCCAGTTCACTTCCTGCTGCCTGCTGATCTGGATGCAAATTTTAGCTCCTTCTCCAGCATCATGTCTGCACACTGCCATGTTTCCCACCATGGTGACAATGGAATAAACCCGCGAACCATAGGCCAGACCCTATTAAATGTTCTTCCTTTATGATTGTCGTGGTCATGGTGTCTCTTCACAGCAACAGAAACCCTAACTAAGACAGAGGTTGGTACCAGGGATTGGGGTATTGTGTGATAGGCCTGACCACGCTTTTGTTTAGGGGAATGTGAATCTGGGGACTTTGGAATAGAAAAGCAGTTGAGTGCTTTACGTGGGACTTAATGGGTGCTCCTCGTGGGAACATGGAAGACAACGGTGCTGGGGGTGGTTTGAACTGTGGGGGCCTGGATCAGGAGGTTTCAGAGGAGAAGAATTTTAGATTGTGGCCTAGAGTCTGTTCTTGTGATATTTTGGCTGAGAACATGGCTGCTTTTTGCCCTTGTTCAAAAAGTCTGCCTGAGGCTAAAGTGAAGAGTTTTTGGATTAATGGCATCGGCAGGGGAAATTTCAAAACTGCCTAATCACGTGGTTATTCGTGGTCACCCTTAGGACAATCTATAATGACAAGGAGCAAGCTGAGCAAGGGAAAATACAAAGTAGACAGTTCAAGGAGAAGCGGGGGGGGGCAACAGGAAGTGAAACGAAACTAAACCCTGTGTTCAAGGGGAGAGATTAAAGAAAAGCCTAATTCTAAGTGGAATATAGGGAGTGATTAGCAAGATCCCATCAACTAAGCTCCCAATCTGTGAAAAGAAATTGAAGGAAATTTAGGCCCAGGTGTGGTGGCGCACACCTTTAATCCCAGCACTCCAGAGGTGGAGGCAGGCGGATCTCTAAGTTAGAGGCCATCCTGGTCTATAGATCGAGTTTCAGGACAGCCAAGCTTAGGCGGTGAAGGAGACCAGCAAGAACAGAGAGCTGGTGAAGATGTGATTGAACAAAGGGGCCACGTTCCAGCCCCAGCAAGCAGCAGAACTCGGCAACTTTGGCCACATGGTTCTGGCTTTAGGGTCAAGGCTAGAAGAAAGGAGTATGGGATCTTCCTCGTAGACTACAGAACGTCGCTGAGGCCAGGCATGTATCAGGGGTGCCCCTGAACGTAGGCCTGGAAGGTGTGAGGGTGAAGCCTGGATTGCCCTGGAGACTCCGAGATGTTGGGGATGCCAGAGTCATAGGATCCCTGCTGAGGAGAGCTGCAGACAGGGAGCAAAACCAGCCCAAGAGAAAGAAGTGTGTTGCAGTCAACAAAAGAAGGGATGGAGCCAGGCAATGGTGGCGCACGCCTTTAATCCCAGCACTCGGGAGGCAGAGGCAGGTGGATCTCTGTGAGTTCGAGGCCAGCCTGGTCTACAAGAGCTAGTTCCAGAACAGCTAGGACTGTTACATGGAGAAACCCTGTCTTGGAAAAAAAAAAAAAAAGAGGGAGGGATGGGGAAAAGAAGAGAAAGGGAAGGAAGGGAGGGAGTGGGCAAGAGGGGGAAAGGGGGAAAAACTGCCCTTAGAATACCAAGTTAAAATTTTGTAATTGTACTTCAGTTGGCTGAGTGCCTGCCTAGCTCTCGAGACCCTGGTTCGGCCCCCAGCACCACATAAAACTGGGCACTATGCAGGTGGACACAGGAGGGTTAGAAGTTTTAGGTCATACTTGGCTACATAGAGAATTTGAGGCCTTGTATTAAAAAAAAAAGAAACAAAAACAAAAACTAGCAACATGAAAGCTGTAGTTACCTACACCACAAGGACACGGTGGCATCCAAGTCAGCAGTGTTCTACCCAGGGTGGAATTTAATAGTTCCCAAATGGCCTTCTCTGTTTTATTGGCCCTGATCCAATCCCTGTGCAATGAGAAAAGTGTAATTGTATGTGCTCTCCTCCCGGAAGCCAGACAAACACGGTTCACTCAGGGAAGGCCGACCTGCACAGGTCTGCCGCAATGGCCTATAACTGCACATTAAGACAGTTTTTAAGGCAACTGCTTTATGACCTCAGAATGAGTCAGGTCACACACGCCACCACGCAGGAGCATGGGGGGGGGCGGCCTTGGACCTCATTCTCTATGTAAGGAATGGCTTGGAAAGCAGAGCTAGCCACTAGTAGCCTTTGCTGCCTACTGAGTGGACCTCATAGCGACAGCCGCGCGAGGAGGGGCCTCAAGGAGCACCCACCCTCCTGACGATAGGGGCCTTATGGAGCCTCTCAGGCTGGTCCTGCAGGGAACTCCGCGTCTTTGGAAGCCTCACTCAGCGTGTAAACTGTCCATATCCCCTTGATTTCCTTCACCAGATGAAAACGCTGCGGAGAACAGCTGGGTAACGTATCCAAAACCACACAGCTGGGATTTAAAATTTGGAAGATGAAAAATTTGGCTTCTGAATGCACGACAACCGGTTTTTAATTTTTTTTTTAATTCACGTGGGTTTCAGCAGCGTGCACCAGTGGCGGCATCATGCATGACCTCCTTGCGGTCTCAGCTCTGAGAACATGACCCTTTGGGAGGCACAGGACATCATCACACCAGACCATGCCAACCAGCATCACCCGAAGCATCCCGTTCCCTACTACGGTACAAAATAAATCCCAGCATGTTTACTGGGAATCTAAAGCTTCCTGCTCAGAGGGCAAAGATGTTTAATTTCTCTATGTAGCCCTGGCTGTCCAGGAACTGGCTTATGTACACCAGACTAGCCCTGATGTGCCTGGCCCTGCCTCTCCTGCCGGGATTAAAGCATACACCATCATGCCTAGATGCTAGAGTATTTTCCTACTGTAATTCTTTAACACGTAAACATCAAATTTGTCTGTCTTTGGATTGTATCGTGTTGGGATACTTGATTTCAGTTGACTTGACTTTCATCATCAACATAAAAATAAAAGACAAGTGAATTTTGGCTGGAGATTGGGGCAGACTTTCCAATCATTTCTGAAATGGTCTGAACACACATCTGAAACACATGTGTGTTTTTCACTACATGCTTACACGAAACAGTGTTGGTGATTAGTAACAGCAGCACACTGGTTAAGTCTGAAAACACCGGACACGGTCTCCACCCTGCCCCAGCAAACACTCAGGTGAAACTGAATTCATCAGGGGGACAGTCAAACTCCTGTCTTAGCACAGATTTAATCCGTGGAGAGTTTGCATGTACAGCAAAGAATTAGTTTAAGATAAATTTCCTCATGATTTATCATTGGCAAATGTTTGATTTGTGCACCTATTTTTATAGACCTATCTGCTCAGAGTCTTACACAAAGTTCTTGTGGTATAAAGGGGTTGTGAGTGGAACCAGCTTAGGAAGCCCTGCCTCAGGGTGTCTGGGATTGAAGAAGACCTTCCTCCCTTCCTCCCTTCCTCCCTTCCTCCCTCCCTCCCTTCCTCCATCCCTCCCTCACTCCCTTCATCCCTCCCTTCCTCCCTTCCTCCCTCCCTCCCTTCCTCCATCCCTTCCTCCATCCCTCCCTCACTCCCTTCATCCCTCCCTTCCTTCCTTCCTTCCTTCCTCCCTCCCTTCCTTCCTCCCTCCCTCCCTCACTCCCTTCATCCCTCCCTCCCTCCCTT
>JAQHUG010000006.1:16611994-16647381 GCA_028555095.1 Dicrostonyx torquatus
CTTCCTTCTGTCCTCCCTTCTTTCTTTCTTTTTTTTTTTGAGATGAGGTTGGCCCCCGGTTGGCCTCCTCCTTTTTTTTTTCTTAGTTGAGGTTTGTATGCCCTACGCTGGGCTTTAAACTTGCAATACAGCTGGAGAAAACATAATCTGAGCTTTCAAGCTCCCTCACTGATCACAGCCCACGATGACCAGTTTCATGTTTATAACTTTTACTTTCTCCCTCCTTTTAAAAAGACGCTTTTTCATGTGTGTGCGAACCATGCCCATGTGTGTGTGTGTGTGTGAGAGAGAGAGCCTATGCCACTGCAGTGTGTGTGTGTATGTGTGTGAGAGAGAGCCTGTGCCACTGCAGTGTGTGTGTGTGAGAGAGAGACACACACACAGAGAGCAAGCCTGTGCCACTGCAGTGTGTGTGTGTGTGAGAGAGAGAGACACACACACAGAGAGAGCAAGCCTATGCCACTGCAGTGTGTGTGTGTGTGTGAGAGAGAGAGAGAGAGAGAGAGAGAGCCTGTGCCACTGCAGTGTGTGTGTGTGTGAGAGAGTGACAGAGAGAGAGAGAGAGAGAGAGCAAGCCTGTGCCACTGCAGTGTGTGTGTGTGTGTGTGTGTGTGAGAGAGAGACAGAGACAGAGAGAGACAGAGAGAGAGCAAGCCTGTGCCACTGCAGTGTGTGTGGAATTGGTTCTCTCCTTCCACCTGTGGGTCCTGGGAACTGAACCCAGGTCTTCAGATTTTGTGGCAAGTGCCTTTACCCACCAAGTCAACTCCTTGGTGCCCCCACTCCCTCTCTTGAGACACGGTTGATTGTCCTGGAGCTTACTTATAGACCAAGGTGGCCTTGAACTTCTGGTGAGCCTCTTGGCTTCAAAAGTGCTGGTGGTTTGTGCCCACACTTAAAGAAGTCCCTAGATCATGTAAGCTGTAGCCACTACAAACCCCCGCTTTATCCCTGGTTTCTCTTTAGAGCCTGTGTTCTTAATCTCCCAGCCAGTTTCCAGCCCTCGTATGTGAGATGCCTACTTATGTCCCACCGCACCGAACACAGCCTGGTCCTGGTCGGGTCTGCTTTAATCTTGAACACAAGTGTCCTGCCCAAAAGCCATATCAGTTACCCTTTAAGTTGGACAATGAGGGGTGGGAAGAAAAGATAGGGAGCCAGCGATCTTAGGAGCTTTAAAACGGGCTCTGTTCGGACACAGGCATGGTGCAGAAGGTGCAGAACCGGGTTTATGTACAGCAAAGGAGCAGAGGGGCAGGATGGATCCTCCTGTGTCCCTCTGCCTTCACTCCAGTACAGGAGGATCTCACCCTGATGAATATGTGCGGTGACATCACCAAGGGAACGGCTTTAAGAACCACTTCGTTTCACTTAGCTTATCCAATTAACCAAAGGTGACAAACAAATTAAAAGGGAGTCTCTGGGGTGGCCCCGCCTCGGTGCTGTACGCCTGAGTGGAGAAACAACATAATTACAGCCCCATTTGGAAGTGGGGTGGAAGCGCCCAGTTCTGCAGGCTTCGGACAAGCAGCTCTCGTTTTTCAAGATAATTTCTGGTTTCACTTCAGAGCAATGGCTAGAAGGAAGTGTGCTGAAAAAAAGGGTTTTGGTGACGCTCCCAGATGTAAGGCTGAACATTCAGATCCTCCTGGGGAAGTTGGTAATTGTATCCTTTCAATTACAAACCTGGAAACCCGCCTCCAAACAAGGCCCCAGGAGTCTTCCAGATTTTCCACCTGAAACGGGAAGTTCTCTCCAGGACGTACACTGATACCTGGAAGGCTTCTCTGCCCTGAGTCAATAGTGCCCACTGTCCAGGACCAGGGACACTTTACTAGAGACCTTGTTCCAGGGACTTCTGCCCTTGCTTTCAGAAAAGTGTGTTTACCCAAGGCAGAGGAAGTGGCCCTGCCTGGGTCTTCATGCCTTGAGTATAAGACAGAAGACGCGGGATTCCACAACCATCACTGAAGACACCTGCTCACCCCTGTGCAGTGGGACAGTGAGCAAGGTCACTGTTTATCAGGTCCTGGGGTGACTTGGGGTTCAGCTGTAAGGACTGGCTGTCTTGTTGAGCGGTGGTAGCTTTCTAGAAGACACCAGTCAGCAAGTTTAGTGCTACTCCGCCCCCCCCCCCGTGGGAAGCAGGAGAAGAGAGCCCTGCACTTCTTCGCTGCAGTCACATACACTGGACGTGCTCATATACATGCTAGTAACTCTTATTTTTATGTGCATTGGTGTTTTGCCTGCATGCATGTCTGTGTACCACGTGCATGCCTGCTATCGGAGGAGGCCAAAAGAGGGAGTCAGAGTCTCTGGAATTGAAGTTACAAATGGTTGTTTGGGTGCTGGGGATGGACATTCCTTCAGTTCTTGCTTCTATCCATCCTGCTGCTTTACACACACACACATACACACACACACACACATATGCATGCACACATACACACACAAATACACACTATTCTGGTTAGGTTTTTTTTTTTGTCAATTTGACACAGCCGTCATTATCTAAGAAAATGCCTCCATCAGATTGCAAGTCATTAAAGTACTGATTAAAGGTTGGTGGGAGGGCTCAGCCCACTGTGGGTGATGTCACCCCCATAGGTGGTCCTGGCTTCTATAAGGAAGCAGGCTGAAGAAGCCTCAGAACAAGCCAGTAAGCGGTACTCCTTCACGGTCTCTGCTCCAGTTCCTGCCTGCCTCCTCCTGGTGACAGACTGTCAGCCAAATAAACCCTTTTCTCCCCAGGTTGCTTTTGGCTGTGTTTTGTTTGTTTTCGAGACAGGGTTTCTCTGTGTAGCCTTGGCTGTCCTGGAACTGCTCTGTAGACCAGGCTGGCCTTGAACTCACAGAGATTGTCCGCCTTTGTCTCCTGAGTGCTGGGATTAAAGATGCGCGCCCCCACCACCTGGCTGGTTGTGATGTTTTATCTCAGCGACAGGAAGAAGCTGATATACCCCTGAGGTGTTGCTGATACTAAAGACTCCCCAACAACTCCTACAACGGGAATCTGTTTCAAGGTCTGTCTCTTTGGAACTCACCCTAAGATCTTAATAATGTAAAGAACTTTTATGAACCAACAAGACACAGACAAGAGGCAAATGACAGCCAGTTTTGATAGCATTCTAGGACTTTATCATAGAGAAATAACTCCACAGGCAAATAAAAAAATAACTATCCAAGGGCCAAGTGAAGTAATCCCAGCCCTTGGGAGACAGCAGCAGGTGGAGCTCTGTGATTTCAAGGCCAGCCTGGTCTACATGTCGAATTCTAGGCCAGTCAGGGCCACATAGTGAGACCCTATGCCAAATAAACAAAAAACCCAACTAAAAACAAACAGATAAACCATTAAATAAAATTCAAGACTTTCCCTTTGGAGCTTTGCTTACAAGAGTAAAAAATTGGAGAAAAAATTTCAAGTCTATCATAATATTATGGAGTGATTATATCATAATGTAGATATCATAAATATGAGATATTGAGCAACATTCAAATATAAAAATATACATGGATACAATGTTTTTCCCCCTTGTCACCCACACTGGCCTGGAACTTTCCACTCTCTTGTCTTAGGTTCTCATGAAGCCTAATACACCTGGTTTCTTTAACACGTCACGAGGTGGACTCTTTACCAAGTAGCACATGTATAACACGGGGGGGGGGCCTGGAAGATTATAAAACACACTTCTCATAGTGAGTGTTTTTTTTGGGGGGGTAGGGTCGGGTAGGGGGTGGGTTTTAAACCACAGGGAAGTAAATGGCTTCTTTAGAGGAGTGTTTTGGACAAGCCGTCACTGTAAGGGTGGCCAGTAAATGCCACTGACGTTAACTTCCCAGGACTGTCCCTTACGTATGGTGTCAATCTGTGCCGGGCAACTGCCGTGTCTGCGTCTGTTTCCCGGGAGTGGTGTGTGGGCTCCTTCTTCAGGTAAGGTCTGTCCCTCAGCAGCCCTGCAGAGAGCTGCAATCCACCCACAGCAGGACATGGGCCAGAGAGAAGTGACAGGAATTGGAGCTGTGTCTACAGTGGTGACATTCTCCTTCACTGCAGCTGAGGAGATGAGGAGGAGAGATGCTGCCCAGGGTTCTGTCAGCTCAGAGCAGAGCAGGGCAGAGAGATGAGAGAGCTGCTCCTGCAGATGCCCTCTGCCGACCTCCACGGGCACCTACACACATGTGCACATACACAGGTACCCACACATACACAGAAACGGAGTGGAAGAAGACAAGGACATGCCTTTCAGACCGGCTATACCCAAAGCCAGGCTGACCTTGAGGTTTTTCGTTTTACTTAGCAAACTCACGCGGGCAACCCCAGTATTTAGACCCTTGGGCAGGAGACGGGCAGGAGACACACTTCCGTGTAGGACTAGTCTGAACTACATAGCGAATTCCCAGTTCATGTGGGCTACAGAGTAAGACCTTGTCTCAAAGAACCACCCACCAAAGGGCAGCAAGAGCAAGCAGTAACTTTGTTGCTTAAGCTTAAAGCAGAGGGAACCCCGGCATCCCAGAATATGCTCCCGAGAATCTTATTTGCAAACTAATCCACTCCCTCCATTCGAATGCGCCTAGCGGACAAACACTGCTCTGCTTTATGCTGGTAACCAAGCCTATTCTAAGAGTCCAGGGAGAGAGACGGAGGGGACATATGTTGACCAATCAGTGCTAAAAAATGACCCTGGGGTACCAGAGCCACCTCCTAAGGGTAGGCTGGGCTCTCCGGTCTCTCTCTCCTGCAGAACAGTGTCTCCCCTTCCCACAGGTCTTTCACAGGATCCAGGCAGGATCCAGACTCGCTCCTCCCCTGGGGGAGCATGAATGACCTGCTGCCATGGCTCCCAGTGTCTTGTGACACTTTCTTACTGCCTAGCCTCTCTCTTCTCCAGCGCTCACAGTGAAGTCCCAGGGCGAGGAGTGCACAGAGTGACGGAAAGGGGGCTGCCTCACCCCTCAGACCGCCCAAGTCCTGCCTTGAGCAGCAGGCTCAGCAGCACAGGTGGCCCCCGTGTGCTGCCGCCATTGGTCTTGGAGCGTGATTTCTCCTGGAGACTTCATGAAGAGAAGACGCTGGCCCAAGCACGGGGGTTGGGCTCTCCCGGGCTCTCTGGTCAAACAGTGCCTTAATTCCACATCTGGACACATGCAGATGTGCCCGAGGCCTTCTGGAGAAACTGTGCAGATGAGAAGCGCCGTGGGCGTGAAACCCTGCTTCGCAAGTCTACCTCAGCCAGCTGGCTCCCCAGAGTTTCTCAGAGAAAAATTTGAGCGTGTAGATCCTATCAGCAGAAAGGAAAACGAAAAAGCTCCTTCAGCAGATCCCATCAGCACACTGGGCAGCTCATGAGATCACGTCTGATGATCACACAATCATCTTAATTATTTATTAATGTACTCAAGGCTTGAGAAACTGGCATCCCCCCTTTCAGTATAAACTCTCCAAACCAAGTCCAAATACCACTTGGCAAAAGCACACAGATGAGCAGTGAGCCCCAGACCACACTTTAGGAGCTGCGGTAGATGATAACCGTCAACCTTCCAAAGCTGCCTTCCAGACAATCTGGGTAGAACTCTGTCTCCGCTTACTCCAGCAGCGCTTCTCTCCCTGTGCATGGCACCATCTCTTGGGGACATTTGGCTGGCCTCGCGTGTCCCTTTCCAAAGCTGATCCAGTCGGTCTCGGTTGGGCTCCAGCATCAGGGTAACTGTTGCCTGAAGTCCACCCTGGGTACCCGGTGGAAACTAAGACCTAGAGGGAGGACACACTCTCCAAGGGGACAAGGACCATTCATCGAAGACCCGTTTCCTGACTCAGGTCCAGCATTCTTTGCACCACACAAGTAGAAGAAGTGCAAAGAAGCCACCGTTCTGATCCTCACCAGTGCAGGATCCCCCACGGCTCAGATCCTGCTTGTAGGATGGAGCATGGTGCAGGCTGGACTTGGGAGCCCAGCTCAGAAACGGACACCTGCCATGGCCCAGCAGCGGCTGACATGCTTAGATTCATTTTCAAGGACAGGTCGTGTGTGTCGGTTGTACTCCACCGGTAGACAAGATATGGAAACGGGAGCTTGGGAAGACAGCTCAGTGGTCAGGCACTTGCTACACAAACACAAGAGCCCGAGTTTCCTAAAGCAACGAGCACCTCCAATGCCAGCACCGAGGAGACAGGTGGAGCTTGCTGACCAACCTGCCCAGCTGAACCAATGAGATCCAAGTACAGTGAGAGACCCTGTCTCAAAACATAAAGTGGAGAGCAATTAAGGAAGACACTCTGCATTAATCTCTGGCCTCCACATGTGAGCACGTGCGTGCACATATACTAACTCCCACATATATACCCACACCTACCCCCCACATGCCACACACACACACACACACACACACGCCTACACAGAGAAGTGTGTATGTGTGCATATCTCTCAGTTTCCTGTGAATGTACTCTCACAGCTTACGGCTGTAGCTGCCTTTTTCTAGAACTTGACTCAAAACCATGGTCAGCTGAAGCTCCACTGGAAAGGAACTCACCATCCATGCTACTGTGCTCCACAGATGTGCCTCTGCCACTGTCCTTCATAACCCACTGAGCGTGACTCACTGAACGCAGGAGTCACGGCCCATTACATCATTCAAAACTAAGTGACTGGTAAGAAACAGGACATACCCAGACTTCTGGGTACCATGGCAGACTAGAGGCTGCCTTGGTATGAGCCGGTGGAGGAAGGCGTCAGAATAAGAAATTCAGATTTGATTCCAAAGAGACATAAAAGATAAAAGAAGAGCTTCAGAAAACTCCATGGATGATGGGCGTGGTGGTACATTCCTTTAATCTCAGCAGGTGTACCTCTGTGAGTTCAAGTTCAGCCTGTCTACACACTGAGTTCCAGGCCAGCCAGGGTTATAGAGAGAGATCGTGTTTGTTTGTTTTAAAGTGAATGGAACCAGGAAAAAGAGGCATTGTACGTATCCACCTCGGTTTAACCTGGGCTGTACCGAAAGCAGTTCGGGGGGCTGGTGGGCAGGGCACAGAGGGACACCATGCAACTCTATGCCAGGCTTACCTTGACTGGCTAAGCCACATGCCACTATCTCCCATCTCCAAAGCACTACCTCCTTTAGCAGAAGTTTGGTTACTGTGAGTCTCGTACCGTCCTGGGCACGTGGAGTCATCCCCCATCACGGCCACCTGTGTTTGGCAGTTCGAGGAAATTAGGGACTGGGTGACTGAAGCCAGACCGAGATCGCTGGCATGGAGTTCAGAGTACAACGGAGCAAAGGGGAAACTTGCCAGGCTCCTAGAATCAAAGGACGCGACACTAGAAAGGACTGTAAGAGGCCACTGGGGTCATTGGCTTCCCTGCAGATGGATAATAAAACCATCCAAAGCTAATGATTGTCTGGGAGCAAAGGCCTCTGAACACCTCCACCCTCCTCCCATGCCCCATAGCCAACTCTCCATCGCTGATCACTCTTGCTGCCCTCCAGCCGGGGCTTAATAGGGACAGGGTCTCTCTGGTGGGAGGTCCCGTGTTTGTTCTAACGCGCAGCTCCTGAGGCGGCCCGGACTTGGTTAGGCTCTGTGGTGCCGCGACAAGCAGAGCGGACGCTTCTGTGTGTGGACTCTTTTATGCTCGGCCTGAATGCCAGACAAGTGTGCTTGCTTGACCCATCCTCTCTGGGGGTTATTTTCTCCAGAGATGAGAAGGCTGAGAACAGCAGTCACAGCCACGGTGAGCTGCAGGGTGCAAGGCTCTGGGCTGACGGGAGGAGGATTTCAGATCCCGAGTTTATTAAGTGAATGGCCTCTGGTTCAGAGGTCTTGCTCCTGAGGTGGGTTCATGGCAGGCTAAAGCGTGAGGAAGATGGGCAGACTTGCCTGAAACTCCTCTGGCTTCTCAGTGGCTCTTCCCCTGTCTTCAAAAGCACCAATTCAAAGCATTTTGAAAGAGCCTGTGTGGGGAAACTAACAAGCAAGCCCCAGCCAAAGGAGACCCCCTTTGAATGTGGCTCCTGCCCTGCCCTGAACCAGCACAGACAAGTCTGAAATGTAAGGTTCCTCAGCTTCTGGTTGCCAAATTTTGAACACTTTAGAAGCTGCCAGTTTCTTCTTCATATTTTCCCACCCTCCCGCCTTCTTCTGCTGAACCTGCTGGGGGAAGAGAGCTGGGTTCTGAGGTGATTCCCACAGGCAGGAGCTTGTCGTGCGGAGCCTCCTGTGGGATGAAATGGTCCGCGAGTGTGTGAATCAGTCGCTTTTCAACTGTCGTTACCACGAAATGCTTTAACTGAAAAATAACTTCTCTTAAAGCCAGTTTTCCCAAGGGTAAAATACAACATTACAAGCCCCCCGCAGAAGAGCAGTGAGGAAAAGCTGGACAAATCGGCCACCTGTTCTTTACCCCGGCACCCTTCAGGCGTTGACTGAGCCCAGCCGTACCGCGGGCAGAGCAATAACTCAAAACTCAAGTTCAAAGCTCTCCCTTGAAAGTGTGGAAGACCAGGAAAAGCACACACACATATGCTAACGCAGCATACGGTGATACACGCCTGTAACCCAGTTGACCCCGACGGAGGCAGGAAGATTGGATGTTCAAGACCAGCCTGGACGACTCAGCAAGGCCTTGTTCTAAAGTAAACATGTGCTCAGTAGTCGAGTGCTTGCCCTGGCACCTATGAGGCCCTGGGTTTAGTTCCCAACAACAGTTAAAAAAAAAAAAAAAACCACTAAATTACAAACGGAAAGAGAAGCATTCGGGCTACGGGCTAGCAGGGATGGGACAGCCATTGTCTGCAGCAGGGGCCAATGCAAGGAGCCATTTATTTAGTTCTGAACGGCAGAGACCTTAACTGAGCTGGTGGAAGAGTCTGGGACAAGGGAGGCCAAAGCAGAATGGGGTGGGTGGGGATGGGCGTGGGAGGCAGACGGGGCCCAGGATTCCGCAATGAGTGGCTTAAAGGAGTAGCCAGGCAGCTTTATAAGAAGCTACTCAGCCTAAGCAAGCTCCCAGCAAAGTCGGATTCTGAAGAGGCAGAAAGAAAAGAAACGAAAGCTCCGAGACTATGGGGCCCTAAACCGGCAGGCTGAGCATTATCATCCGCCGTCTGGATCCTGGAAAAAGCAAGGCTGCGACCCCTCTCAGCTTCACTCTTTATCAGCCCCTTACTGGCCAGGCTTGGTCCCCACAACCCTCATCCTCTTCCCCACCCCCTGGATAATTTTGAAAAGAATTATCACATCACTCCATCTGTAAATATTTCAGTTGTTTTATTAGCATTTAGATGTGAGCAAGATCAAATTATACAGGTCAGAGCGTGTTTCAAAAAAAAAAAAATCACGAAACTGGAGATCTTGGCACAATGAAAGCATCCCCAGGCCAAGCCCTTGGCATGTTTATTCCCAGTTCTATTCTGTTCAACAGCTTCCCAGTGGCTCAGAAGAATTCCCAGGGGCTTTGGAGGCAGTGAAATAAAACAGGGGTGCCCAGACCTCGGCTTTGCTGCAGCGCTCTGGATCCTTGCGGAATGCGGGCTGCACACGGGCAAACACTTGTCTCTGTACATCTTCATGCTATTTCCAACATGGATCTGAGGAGCATCTCAGCAACACATGCCTTGCCATAAACCAGGGTCCTCCCAAAGCGACCGGTGGAATCTGAGGATGGCAGAGCAGTCTGGGGCAAGGAGGCCAAAGCAGAACAGGGTGGGGATGGGCGTGGGAGGCAGACGGGGCACAGAGGGTCCGGAGGCTCAGAAGAGGGATGTGAAACTGAGTGGGAGGCAGGGAACGAAAGTGGAGCATGTTATCCCGGAATGAGGATGAATCACGCAGAGAATGAGCTTTCCCACTGCGACTCTGAGTAACACCCTTCACAGCCGGGATAGAGGGTAGGCGGGGATCCCCTTCACAGGGAAAAGAAACTGAAGAGCATTTGCAGCTCTTGATGGGGATAGAGAGGACGTGGTATGCAAGGTGTGTTTCGAGAGATGGGACACTCCTCCTGGGTGACTAGAGTGAGCCATTTGCCCACTCTACCCGTTTTTTTTTTTCTCCCAATCTCGTACCCGTGCTCCCCATGAAAAGAACAGCCAGGCAAGTCATCTCTGGATTAACTGGGCCATAGGAAAGGGGCAGACGTGTGGGTTTGGGTGACTTTTGGATAGTATCTGTGAGCAGCAGGAAGCAGCCCCAGCAGCAGAGATGACCTGGTCCACGCGTGAACTCTAATCCTAGGAGCCAGAACAGTGCACAAGCTCACACCTGTGAGGTGCTGGCGTGTCCATCACTCTCCGAGGCACACACGTTATCACATTTGCTCCTGCTGGTAAACTCCAGGATTACCACTCTGTCATGGAAAAACTGAAACTCTCACAGCCTCCCCAAGATCCATGGTGATAGACACGTCAGAATCGCTATCCATCTTTCTGAAATCCAACCGCATGGTTGTTGCAGGTTCCGAATCATGCTAGGGTGGACAGAATCCCTACAGACACCTCAGATTTTACCATCCAATCAAAATCCAGAAAGATTCATTAAAGGCTGACCTCAGAGTGAGCTCAGTAAGGTTCTCACAAAAGCTGGGACAAAGAGCCCCCAAAGCAAGCGCAGAGATGAACTATGGGAACTCATGGACACTTACTGATGCTCAAGAATAAATGAGTGGAGATGTGGGGAATGGAGAAACACTGGAACAGGTGGAGCAAGGGAGTCAAGGTAGAGCCAGGCAGAAACGATTACTGATGACTACTGACACTTTATCTAAGGGGAAATGTTGATGGATAAGATATTGGCGTGGTCTTAAAAGTATCTGTCCAAAGACTGTTTCTCAGTTCAAAGGAAAAAAAATAATTACACAGTAGAGAAGCTGGGAAAATCCCGAATGGATGATAGATAGGGCGTGTTACGGGAAAGGGCAGGTAGGCATGGCTTGTCCCAGCTGAGACTCCCCAAGACAGACATGGATGGTGTTGGTTCTGCAGTCGTCTAGCTGAGAGAACACTGAAGTTATTCTGCAGTGTGCGGACTGACCAAAGGTCTGTGTGTGGGCGACTGCAATAGTACTGAGCTATAGCTGACAATGACCCGGAATGGGCTTTGTGGCCCACGGTAGCCTCACTGCCTGCCTCCCAAGTCCCGAGTGCTGAGATTTCAGGCATGTGCCACGGACACACAGTAAAGCCATGGTCTGTGCTTTTAAAAAGAAATAGAAGTCAAAAACATGAGAGGAACTATGTTTTTAAGAAATGCCAACTTCGCTGGACAGTGGTGGCACATGCCTCTAATCCTAGCACTCAGGAAGCAGAGGCTGGCAGAGCTCCGTGAGTTCAAGGTCTGTTCTGGTCTACAGAGCTAGTTCTAGGACATTCAAGGCTACTAAGGAAACCCTGTCTCAAGAAAAAAATAAGAAAGAAAGGAAGGAAGGAAGGAAGGAAGGAAGGAAAGAAGGAAGAAAGAAAGAAGTTCCAACATCACAATAGGCAGGTAATCACCGTGGAGGGGGCAGTACTGTGAGGACAAGACAGCAGCTGGCAGCATGGCTTGTACACAGTGCCCACATACCTTATAAAGCTGGCAGCCATACCATGGCTATGTAACAGAATAGACCTATGTTTTTGAACTGAGTACCAAGAAAAACCCAGAGACAGAAATTGGGGTTATACCCGAAAGTCAGAAAAGCAAAGCAGCAAGCCACTAGAGAAGTCTCACCTCTACCAAGGCTGGGCGATCACAAACTAAGCACACTAAGCCTCTCTCTCCTCTCATTTTATATCCCCTCTAGTGCTGGGATTAAAGGTGCATGATGACTCCTTAGTACTGGGATTAAAGGTGTGAGCCACTGCTACCTGGATTTATTTCTGTATTGATCTTGTGTAGCCCAGGGTGGTCTTGAACTCAGAGATCCCATCTGTCTCCCAAATCCTGGGATTAACGCTGTGTGACCACTGCCTGAGCTCTGGTACCTTTAGCTTTGCCTCTGGTCTTCAGGCAAGATTTAGTTATTAAAATACAAATAATATACCACTATAAAGATGTAAGTTTGCATTACATATTATATTTAGTGTGTGTATGTGTATGTCTGTGTGTGTGTGTGTGTGTGTGTGTGTAGGTCAAAAGACAACTTTTGAGAGTTGCTTCTTGCTTCACATCCCTCAAAAGAGACAAAGATATAGTGAGCATGGTATCCCTGGAATCCCAGCACTCAGGAGACAGAGGCAGGAGGATCGCAGCAAGTTCAAGGACATCCACTTCTACTTAGCAAGTTCTAGGAGAGCGGGGGCTACTCAGCAGGACCCTATCTCAAAACAAAAACAACCAAGTGAGAGAGCGAGCACACAAGCCAAAGCAAACGGGGCCCACACGAACCATAGGCAAACCTGGGCAAACACCTTCTCACTGCAGGGCACAGACGCTCTTGGATTCAGAGTGGGCTTATCTCTCAACAAACCCACTCTAAACTGGAAACATCATCAAATATAATTAAAACATCTGTGATGGCTAATCGTGATTGTCAGCTTGACAGGGTTTAGAATCACCAAGGAAACGAGCCTCGAGCATGCTTGTGAGACAGTTTCTAGATGAGGTTGACGGAAGCCAGATGATACCCTCTCCTGGGCTGAATGAGACTGACAACATGGGCTGAGCACCAGAGATGCTCAAGCTCTCGGTTTCCTGGTCCTGGTGCCTCGGGTCCCTGCTGCCAGGCCTTCCCTGCTAGGAGGCGCACACCCTCCAGCTATGGCCACAAGGAATGCTTCCTGCCTTCAGTGGCTTTTGTCAGAGGCTTTGCTGTGGCAAGAAGGCAGATAGCTAAGGACCCAACAAGCAACTCCAGAAGCACACTGCTGGCTGCTAGCTGCTCATCCTCCTAGCAGCAAGGCTGAAGGACCAATTGAAAGTATGGCACTGATCCCCCGCCCCCACAAAGAGAGGGTTTCTCTGTAGCTTTGAAGTCTATCCTGGAACTAACTCATATAGACCAGGCTGGCCTTGAACTCACAGAGATCCTCCTGCCTCTGCCTCCAGAGTGCTGGGATTAAAGGCGTGCGCCACCACTGCCCGGTTTGGCACTGCCTATTTTGAGTAATGGAAAGTATCAGGAAATCAGAGTGCAGTTTCTACGGAATGGCTGCACAGTCAGGAGAAAATACCAACTCAGGCCATCACGTCAGGGGCCGTCTATATGTCCAGAGAAGACATTTTATCTTTCAATCTCTCTGACATCTTCCAGGGTGGTGGTCAGACGCCGCGTTCTCGGATGGCGTCAGGGAGAAAGCCTGGCGTGGAGCCATGAGAATAATTGCCATCTCTAGAAGCTCAAGGCTGAGCTAGCTGCCTTCTACTGAGCAGTTTAGCAAAGATCACCAGCCTACCAGAGACCAGAGAACACTCAGGCTGAAACAAAAGCCACACAGAGCCACCAGGAAAACCAACACCTTGAATGTGCCAGGGAAATTTTTTCTTCTTTCTTTCTTTCTTTCTTTCTTTCTTTCTTTCTTTCTTTCTTTCTTTCTTTCTTTCCTTCCTTCCTTCCTTCCTTCCTTCCTTTCTTTTTCTTTCTTTCTTTCTTTTTTTGAGACAAGGTTTCTCTGTGTAGCCCTGGCTATCTTTGAACTTGCTCTGTAGACCAGGCCAGCCTTGAACTCAGAGATCTGTCTGCCTCTGCTTCCTTAAAGGTTCATACCATCACACCTGGCTCAGGTTGGGAAATCTTATTTCATATACATCCACTCATCAGAAGGCTCAGCGTATGCGACCCTAACCTTGCAGCTTGTATTTGAAGTGTACTGGTAACAGGTTGAGTGACAGCAGGGGCAGACAGAGTGACCCAGAAGCAAGGACACATTTAGGCTGAGGCTTGGGAGACGCTAGTGGACAGCTTCTCTCAACGGGATGATGACGTCACTGTAACTTTGAATTGCTACTGTGTGCCGCCTAGACCCTGTGGATACATAAAAGATAAAAGATTTCCCCTGCCCGATCTGTGAAACTCTGAGAAGGGGGAGAGAAGCTCACGAAAGTGATGTTGTTGGAGGGCAGCCAATCAAAATTGTAGTCGCAAGCGTTCCCAATGGGATGGCCAGGAAAAGGTACAGGGAGGATGTGGGGCCAACACAGGTGGTAGGGGTAGCACTCACTTGTTCGTTCGTTCATTCATTCATTCACCTATTCACTTTCCCAGTAATTTCCATTTGTTTGGTTTTGAGGCAGGGTCTTACTACGTAGCCCTAGCTGGCCTTACTCACAGAGATCTACCTGCCTCTGTCTCAAGTGCCAGGTTAACGCTACGGCTGGGTGCTGGTGGCGCATGCCTTTAATCCCAGCACTGGTGGGGGGGGCAGAAGCAGGTGGATCTCTGTGAGTTCGAGGCCCGCCTGGTCTACAGAGCGAGTTCCAGGAAGGTTCCAAAGCTACAGAGAAACCCTGTCTCGAATCCTCCACCCCTCAAAGGCTAAAACCTAACAGGTCCCAGAGCAGCTTAGGATCGCTATTAACGAGTTGCCACAAACTTGGTTTAGAAACCACAGAAATGTGACGTCTTGCAGTTCTGAAGGCCAGAAGTCTAAAATCAAGGTGTTGGCGTGGGCCCTGCTCCCTCCAGAGGCCCCAGGAGAAGCCTCTCTCTGTCTGCTCTGACGTCCCATGGGGCAGCTTTCCTTGGCTTATGGCTACATTGCTCCAGTCTCCGCCTCCATTTTCACACAATTCCCTTGTGTGTGCGTATGAGGACACCTGGGATTGAATTCCGGGCCCACCTAGGTGATCCCAGATGATCTCGTCACCTCAAGAGGCTTACATTCGCAGATGGTGGTTTTTCCTCGGAACGTTTCCCACGTGCATCTCTTTAGGAGCCACTATTCAGCCATTACGGGCCCTTTCCCTTCACCAAAGACTGCACTAAGCATTGGTGTTTAAAGCTGGTCTAGTCCACATGAGCAACAGGACAGAGTATTATGGGGGCCTGGTCAGTGACTGGGAAGCATCGCATGGTCATCACGTGACTGGAGTGAGGGGCTACAGGAAGTTTGCAGAGACCACTTAGGACTGTTTCCAAAGCTCGGACCTTAAGTCAGGTCCAAGCACAGCCCTCAAAGGTACTATTAGGAGAGTCAGACTAAGCAGATGTGGCGGTACATGCCTTTAATCTCAGGAGGCAGAGGCAGGAGGATCTCAGAATTCTAGATCAGAGCGAGTTCCAGGACAGCCAGGGCTACACAGGGAAACCGTCTCAAACACCAAACCAAACAGAAAGTGAAAAACAGGAGAGATTCGATGCAGCCATATTGGGAAAAGGGACAAACAGATGCAGCGACCTCTCCAAATTGGTCTTTGGGGTTCAGAAATAAGATTAAAGTTTAAACAGAGGCAAGCATTTGTAGTGCACGCCTTTAATTTCAGCGGAGGCAAAGGCAGGCAGATCTTTGTGAGTTCAAGGACAGTCTAGTCTACATAGCAACCTCTAGGACAGCCAGAACAATATATAGAGACCCTGTCTCAAAAACAAGTTTAAATAGGAGGCCAAGGATTTGCAGTCACAGTCAAACCGTAACCCCCACCCTCCTGATCTGTCGTTGTCTCGTTCGTTTTTGTTTTGTTTTTTTGTTATTTTGAGACAGGGTTTCACTGCGTAGCTCTGGCTGACCTGGAACTCGCTTTGTAGACCAGGCTGGTCTCAAAGGGATCCGCCTGCCTCTGCCTCCCAAGTGCAGGGATTAAAGGCGTGTGCCACCACCGCCTGGATCATTGGGTCTCTGTGTCATCCTGTCAAGTGGGATGAAAAGTTGTTACAAATATCTTTGTAGCAGACAAGTTCCTCTTCTGACTGACACTTTTTCCTTCTCCCAGCATGAGATTCCTGGGGGAAGTTCCCATTTCTTTGTGGTCCATTGTTTACAAGAGTATCTTTAGATTATTTCACTTCTGCCAGGCTGGTTACAAAACTGCAGGAGGGTGATGTGGCCTTCTAGGAAATGCTCAGAAGACGGCTATGAACTCCCCTTTCAGCCTCAGCAGTCTGTCCTTCCTGTCAAGCTCACATGTGGAACAGATGCTCCTCTGCCGAGGGCTCTCTCTCTCTCCTCTCTCTTTCTGGTACACTAGGAGGCAAGTGAGAGGGTCAGACAGGCTCCACTCCCCCAGCGTGGCAGGCACTCGTGTTCCTGAAGAGTGTCTCAGGGAAACATCTTAGGATGGTGGGCACATCAAAGGCTATACGTCTTTGGGGACTGACCAATGTGTCCCTGGAGGCTGAGAGATGGTCCCTTCTGACCTCATTCATGATGAAATAAACCTTGGAGTCAACGCAAGGCATGGCAAAGTCAAAGGCCTGCGAGGCATAGTCTTAGAGACGCAGAATTAGCCGATGGGCAGAGAGAACTGCCGCTCTCCTCACTCCCATCTGCCTCTGGGAATGAGGACTACCCATGCCCTTGGCGCAAGAGGAATTTATTTAAATCTGGGGCTGGTGGTGCAGACAACACTGTACCTGTGGAGGTCAGAGCACCACTGCTGGAGGAAGTCCCTTCTCTCCTTCCACCGTGGGAGGTCAGGGAAGTGAGCTCAGGTCGCTGGGCTTTGGCAGCAAGTACAGCAAGTGCCTCTACCCAGTGAGCCATTTTACCAGTCCCCTCCGTGTTCCAGAATCCCAAAGCACTAACTTTTCTCTGGCACTATGCAAAGCGACCTAGAATGTGACCACTTTAAGGGAGGCCTTCTTACAAGACTAAGATAAGGTTTGTTTAACACATGAATACAAAAGCAAGACCTGGTCACCTTAAAACGCGGCTGACAAATCTGAAATAAAGGACAATTACTTAAGTGAAATTCCTTTTAGGGTTACAAGGACGCTTACGTGTAGGATACAGTGGCAGGAAGATGTCGTCCTGGCTACTTGGGAGGCTGAGGATTACAGGGTGGCTTGGGAACACAGTGCATTTGAGTTTACGAAGTCAAGGGACACAAAAGCACAGTCTGCCGATTACAGACACCGGGAGGTGGAAAGGCAGGCTCCCAGGCCCCACTGCAAAGTTCCCAGGTGACTACAGTGTGAGCCAAAGGCCGAGGTGACTGTGTTCACCAAGTCCTTCGAAAGACATCCAGGCTGTCATAGAAACCACAAGTCGTGGTACACTGACCAGGGCGGAACATCGCGTTGATTTACCCTACAGAACTTCGTGCGAATAGGACCCAATTTTGGAACACATCGCTAGAGAATCAGACCTTGGAGTGACCTGTTAAAGAGAGGTGTCACTCACAAGTAGGCCACCTCCCCTTAGTGCTTATAGTAATTACCAGTTAACAAAAGACTCACTGAGACAGCGAGGGAGAGGAGCGGAGCGGAGAGGCTTCGTGTGGGCCTCGAGCTCCACACCGGCTTGCCGCCCCAGGGAAGGTGTGACGTTAAACAAACCGTGGTTCATGCCAATAGAGCCCCACATTCTGTGGGGTCATAAACCAATTTCCTGGCTGCATGGACTCTCCACCCATTGCCTGTAGATTCTGCCTCACAATTCCGTGTCATTGTGAATCTATAAAAAAATCCTACAGAGAAGCTGTGGGAAACCTACAGCAAGGGGCTGGAGTGCAACGGTAAGCCACTCACCTACCGTGGCCCGTGATCCTTGCTTGGTGGGTTGGTTGGTTGGTTGGATTAAGACAGGGTCTCACGTAGCCCAGGCTGGCTTTGAACTATATAGCCAAGGATGACTTTCAACTTCTCAACTTCCAGCCCTTCTGTTTCCATCTCAATGACTGATGGCATTAGTGACACCTGGCTTGGTCATGCCTGGTCATGCCATGCTGACTATTATGCATATACCATCAGGCTACACCCCCCCCCACCTCAAGTCTTTGGCTTAATGGCCAACTGCCTCTTGGCTATGCGCAGTTAAGGGGGTCTGGTGCCAAGCGCTGTGCTCCAATAATGACCTGGTTCAGAGGGTCGGAAGTGACCCTGCAGCTGAAAGCTAAGGATGAGTAAGATTCATTCAGGGAGAGGGGTGGAGGCGCGTCCAGCAGAAAGAACAGTATAGGCACAGGCTGGATTACGGCAGTGGGCAAGGCTGGACTCAGGGCTGATGAGGACAGCAGGGCCGTTGGGTACCAATCTGGGTGCCCTCTGCTGTGATGATGGGGGTGGAGGATAAGTGCTTTTGGTGACCATATCTGGGTTTGGTTTTGGTTTTGGTTTGAGACAATGTCTCTCTATGTAGCCTTGGCTGGCCTGGAACTCTCTCTATAGACCAGGCTGGCCTCAAGCTGGTTTTGAAGGCATGTGCCATCGTACACAGTCCCAGGTCTTGGTTTTGAAGGATTACTCTTCACCTTCCTGCAGGCACTGCGGGGGAGAGAGGCTGGGTAGGCTGCCCTCCACAGAAGGTCCCCCAACCACGACCAGTTCTGCCCTCCCAGGCAGTCTTTCACCAGAAGGGAAGCAGGAGGCTGCGGTCCAGGAACCCACAGCAGCCAAGAGCGCTATCTGGAGGGCTGGCTGGCCAACTGTCCTTCTGAGTCCCTGAGAGCCAGTTTCCTGAAAGACAGGGGTGGGGTAGTTTCTGAATTTACCAATAGGGAACTCAGTCCTGGGCTTACAGGGACCACAAGGAAAAGTGGCCGAAATCAGATCACTTTGCTTGCTCTTCCTCATCTCTTAACTGTGATAAAGAAGCTACCTTGCCAGACCAGGTGGCACAGGTCTAAAATCCCAGCTACTTAGAGGAGCCGGGGTGGAAGGTCCACAGGTTCAAGACCTGCCTGGGGAATGTAGTAAGTGCCTGTCTCACTACACTGTAGCGCAGTAGTCCAGCACTTCCCTAGCATACAGGAGGCCCAGGGGTCCATTCCCAGCACCTCAGTCCCAAAGGTTATATCTCTCATAATCCCTCAGCCAAGGAAGACTCAGAGATGCTGAGTAACTTGTTCAACGACAAACAGGAGCTCCCCAGGACTCAGGGCCAGTATCATCCTCTGGCCATAAAGGGCATGTTTCTGCCTTCCTTTTTTCTTTTTTTGAGGCAGGATCTCATATAGTCTAGGCTGGCCTCAAAGACAAACTGTAGCTAAGGTTAACTGTACTTCCAATCCAGCTGCCTCCCCAGCTCTCTTAACCCCAGGGTTATAGGCCTGGGCTACCAAGCTAACTGTATGCAGTGCTGCAGACTGGGCCCCTGCTAAAGAGACACTTTATTCTGTTTGAATTTTTGAGGAGGGGACATAGGTCGAGGGCTGGTCTTGAACCACCATGCCTGACTAATTTTTTAAAAAAAAAACAAAACATATGATTTGCACTTTGAGAACTCCTAACCTGGAGAGTAGGAAAGACTACAGAAGAAGCCAAATGTGGTGGTTAGTACCTGCAATCTCACCACTTGGGAGGCTGAGGCAGGAGGATCACAAATTCAAGGCTAGCTTGGGCTGTATCTCAGGCATGTCTCAAAAAAAACCCCACCATGATCAGAGAAGGACGAGCACTCCAAGTCCAAACCACAGGATGACCTGAGCCTTCACCCATTTCTGCTGTTAGAGACACAGCACCTAGAACACAAAGGTGGAGGAGTTGGCTCGGCAGGGAGAGACGCGTGCCGCCAAGGCTGACAGCCCAAGTTCAATCCCTGGGGTCCCTTTGGTAGAAGCTGAGAACCAACTCACAACAGCTGCCCTTGGACCTCTGCAGACATATGTAATAAAATTTCACAAATGCTTTCTCTGTGGCGCTGGAGACAACAGCGTCCCGCACTCTAGGCAAGCAGCGTGCCATCGAGCTACGTCCCTACTTCTCTCTTCACCGTTGACAGAGTCTTGATGAATTGCTCAGGCTGGTTTCAAACTCTATAGTCCAGGCAGGCCAACTCTTGCCTCAGCCTCCAGAGCGGCTGGACTAACAGGCCTGAGCTCCTAGCATTGGGTGTGTGGGTAGCGATGCCTTAACTTCCTGCCACGACTGCACAACTTGGTATCAATTTCAGTATCTCTGAAAAAAGGCATTTCTCTGATGCTAGCTGCCGTCCCTCAGGTCCACCAAGGAAGACAAAAGTGGACCCTCGCAGCCATGGCCAGGCACGTCTCTCCTCTACATAGCTGGGCTTCCCCTCTGCCCCAGTAGGCTTCCTGCTCTGGGTGTCTTTAAATGTTTCCCTTGGACCACTGAGACCTTTTGTGCTTTATTCCTGAGCTTTAGGGCCTTATTGTTTCGAGTCTACTCTTTGTTCTGTTGCTGACTCCTCTGGGGCAGCGGACACAAATATCAAACCTTGGCACTCACATTGTTGCTAGATACTCAGCTCAGTATTTAGTAACTACTCAAGCCTTTCCAACTGACACAAAATAAACAATCTGATTTCCCCCTGAGTTTTCCTTTGAGACTGAGCATTGGGTGTGGTTCTGCATTCAGAGGAGAGTGGTGGTGAGGACTGGTGAGTTCAAGGCCAACCTGGGCTACAGAGTGAGATCCTGTACAAAAACCGACCAAGAAGAAACCTGAGTTTAAGTTTCTAGGGCTACTTGTGGAAAAGGGGAGGGGGGGGAACAAAACTCAAAAACAAAAACAACCCATCTTGAGTCAAAGTATCAAAGTTATTTTGTCCACACAAAGGGAGGGAGGGCTGGCAGTGGATGTGAACACCCACTTTGGAGGCACAGAAAGCTGGTCTCTGTGAGTTCCAGAGCAGCTAGGGTTACACAGTGAGATCCTGTCCCCCAAAACAAGAGGATCAAGGAGAAGGTAAGTCTGACAATAGTCCTGCGGCTTTGCACTCTCAGGGACCCAGGGCCTTTGCTCCTGCCAGGCAATCACTGAGCTGGTCCCCACCCTGTGTCACTCTGGGGCTGGCTGCCCTTTGTGACTCCTCCACACCTTGGAACTGCACTGCTCCACCCCCTACCAGGGGATGAGGGAATAAAAGCCCACTGGCAGAAGGCTTAAGTGGGAACCAGGGAAGCCCCTCAGATGGGGCTACGGTCTGAAAAGATGGCTTTAAACTTCCTCCAATTGATCTATTAGCCCCTAAGGCGGCAAGGCCCTGTTGGCAGGGCAAGCCTGTCTTACACATTTACCTAGTATTTCTGCTTTGCCTATCAATGCCTTTTCAAAGCAGTGGTTCTCAATCCCTGGGTTGCGACCCCCTGGGGGGATCAAATGTCCCTTTCATGGGGGTCTAAGACCTCAGGAAACATGGATGTTTACATTATGGTTCATAGCAGTAGCATAATTAGTTATGAAGTAAGTAGCAACGAAACCATTTTATGGCTGGGGGGGGGTCACCACAACATAAGGAACTGTATTAAAGGGTCGCAGTTTTAGGAAGGTTGAGAACCACTGCTTTAATGGAATCTGTCAGTAAAGGGCCACGGTAGGAAGCCAAGTGGTCCCCAACTGACCAGACACACAAAGATACCTCAACCATAAGTGGCTTCCAATTTTAAGCTTCTATTATATAGGCAGGGCTGGGAGAGAGTTTGCAGCTGTGTTTGCCACTGAAGTGTGTGATGTCCCATACCCACCAATCCAAACACCACTATGGTTCCGGTTTTCCTTCAAGCTTGGCGTCTCAGAGTGGATCTCAGCGTTTTCCCCCTGAAGACAGTTTCTGGTCCCATCCCTTATTCAGTACAATACCGTTCAGGGCAGCATTTCCCTTAACAGTTTCGAAACTTAACTGTGTTAATTCTCCCCTTTAGCTCTGACTCCCAATAACCAGCCGATCACCAAATTCTGCCATTTCTTCTCTTGCGATGTTGGAAACCTTTCTCCATGCTCCCCTATTCAGCGAGACCAAGATGAGGACACACGGGTGTGTGTGTGTGGGGGGGGGGAGAATGAGAACGTCACGTGAGAGGCAATCTTGGAACAAGAATTATTGCCAGGCAGTGGTGGCGCATGACTTTAATCTCAGCACTAGGGAGGCAGAAACAGGTGGATCTCTTGGGAGTTCCAGGCCAGCCTGATCTACAGAGTGAGTTCCAGGACAGCCAGGGTTACACAGAGAAACCTTCTCAAAAGCCAAAAAGGAGGACTTTTTTGTGCAAAAGAGAAACAGGCCATGCACATCTCAATGCAATAACTAGCTCCTAGGGAGTCCCTCCTCGGGTTTGGTGGCCCAGCTGAGGCCGCTGACGATTCTAGCCACCACTCTGGGAGACTTTTAACCTCAGAGATTACTCACATCCACTGGTCTCACTTTGAGAGCCAACTCCGGTGACTTTTAGCCCAACTCAGCAAGGGTGTCTGGTTCGTGGCGCCTCGCGGCCACCTTTCTTTTGTATTCTGGCCGCCCCTCCCCCTCCAAGCAGCCCACACAAGGGTTCGGAGGTTTGTAGCCTATAAATAGTGTGAAATCACAGAGCCTTGGAATTTCAGCTAGAAGGAAGCAGAAGCGTTCCACTTGCCCAATCCTTCCCTCTATTGATGAAGAAACAGGTGTAGCGAGATTAGGTGACCTGCCCAAGTCACGCAGCAGGCTCCTGCCCCAAGTCTGCACCCCACACCTTAGAGGCAGTGACAGGCAGGCCTGACTTCACACGGTTCCCTTGGGGAAGTGGCTCTGCGGATGACCCGCTGGATTGAAACTGTTCCCGAAACTGGGGTCGGGCCGCTAGCAAGCCAGTCCCCAGCTCAGTTCCTCGCTCGGCCGAGCCCCCGCCGACCCGCACAGCCCGCACTCCCCGCCCCTCCCGAGCGCCGACCTGTCACCCAGGCGCCCCCACGTGCACCGGGATGGCAGGATCAAAGTCTAGGGAGGCCGGGCCGGCGCCGCAGAACCGCAGCCCGGAATCCGCAGCGCGGGAAGCGGGAACCGCTCGCTACGCCCCAGGGCTCGGCGCCGCCGCCTTGCCGCCTGCCCTCCGCTGCACGCGGCCCGCGACCACCCTCCCCCGCACCGCCCGCCGCTGCACCCGGCCGCGGCCCCCCGGCCCACGCCCGGCTCCCCAGCGCACAAGCCCCGCCCGCAGCTCCCGCGGCCTCGCCCCGCCCCCTCCCTCCCCTCCGCCGCGCCAGCCAATAGAGGCCGCGGAGGGGCGGGACGGCGCGGCTGTCGTGAGGCCGCCCCGGCCAATGAGGGAGCGAGCCGGGCCTGGGGGGCGGGGCACCGGGGCCTTGTCACGCTCGGGTCCGTGTGAAAACGGGGGTTCCGAGTGCAAAGCAAAGTTTTTTTGTAAACCGTCTGCAAAGGCGGGGGGGTTAAGACGGCGGCCGCCGGGTCGAGCGCATTCGCCGCGGACTCCGTCTCCCGAGCGCCTCGGTCCGATGCTCAGCGGCCCCTCGGCACGCAGTCACCCTCCCGCGCCCGCGCCCTCCGCCTCTCCGGTCCCCGTCCCGCCGCCGAGCGCCGGCGCTTGAGTAGCTGCGCGGCCGGCGGTTTCCCTACAGCGCCGCTCCCGCCCGCTTCACCGCCGCCGCCATGGGCTGCTGGGGCCGCAACCGCGGCCGGCTGCTGTGCATGCTGCTGCTGACCTTCATGTTCATGGTGCTGGAGGTGGTGGTGAGCCGGGTGACCGCGTCGCTCGCCATGCTGTCCGACTCCTTCCACATGCTGTCGGACGTGCTGGCGCTCGTGGTGGCGCTGGTAGCCGAGCGCTTCGCCCGCAGGACCCACGCCACGCAGAAGAACACGTTCGGCTGGATCCGCGCCGAGGTGATGGGCGCGCTGGTGAACGCCATCTTCCTGACGGGACTGTGCTTCGCCATCCTACTGGAAGCCGTCGAGCGCTTCATCGAGCCGCATGAGATGCAGCAGCCACTCGTGGTACTGGGCGTCGGCTTGGCGGGGCTGCTGGTTAACGTGCTGGGGCTCTGCCTGTTCCACCACCACAGCGGCGAGGGCCAGGGCGCGGGCCACGGCCACTCGCACGGCCACGGCCACCTCGCCAAGGGCGCGCGCAAGGCGGGCCGCGCAGGAGGCGAGGCGAGCGCGCCGCCGGGACGGGTGCCGGACCAGGAGGAGACCAACACGCTGGTGGCCAACACCAGCAATTCCAACGGGCTCAAGGCGGACCCGGCAGGTGAGCGAGCGCCGCTGGGGTCGGGGACGAGCGCCCCCTGGCGCCCTAGCTGGGTGCCACGCCCCGCGCCCGGGTGCGCGGCGGTGGTTCCGTGCCCACGGAACAAGTTTGATAATGATGGGTGGAGGGTGTGTGGGCTCTGGTGAAAGACGACGGCCTTTGTGAGCCGCGGCGAGTGTTTCCCCGAACTGACCACCTAATCCGGGAAAATCACAGGTTAGGGACCTGCCGGGGCACGTTGCACGTTCGGCGCTTAGGGTTTGGCAGAGTGGTGCTAGACCTGCCGGGGATGTAGTTCCCTCGTGGTTTTGATGAACGTTCTTCATCTTGAGGCCATGTGCTGCTGGTGGAAATTTGGAAGGTGAGAGTGTTGGAAAGAAAAGAGAAAGAACCTAGCCAGCATCGCCCCAAGCTGGATGGTAACATTTTGGTTGCAGCTTTTCGTGCCGTTTCAATCCCACTGAGAGGCAGGGTAACTTCTCCAGTGCGTGGTGGAGTCCGGGTGGTGCATGGGAAAGGTTTCCTCTCATTTCGAGCACAGTGAAACTACTCAGGTGTGCTGTCGGACCTGAACTTTTGTTTTTCGAGTTAGGGTTTCTCTGTTGTAACAGCTCTGGCTGTCCTGGAACTCCCTTTGTAGAGCAGGCTGGCCTTGAACTCAGGGAGACCCTCCTGCCTCTGCCTCCCGTGCGTTGGGATTAAAGCTGTGAGCCGCCACTGCCTGGCGGTATCCCCAGGTTGTTGATTTGTCAGTTTGTAACCCCCCTGTACCAAGACACTATATATAACATACATGATGGACACTAAAGATTAAAGCCGCCTTTATTAAGCACTCTGCCTAGCGCCTGCGATCGTTTGTGTTAGAGGACTTACCCTCAGCTGTGCTGACCTGAAAGCCTTAAATTTTGTTTCTCTTTTGTATGTATCAGAAAAGCGAAGCACAATGTTTCCAAGACACCGACCAGTAGTCAGGGGCAGGGGAGGGGGTGGGAAGGAAATGAAGAAACAATACCCTAATGACCCAGTCTGGTCCTCCCGGTTATGGTTATGGCCTGGCAGTACCCAGAGGTCTGTTTATTATGTATTGTCCCCAGCATACTTTTATTGTGCTTTTTTGAAAAGAGTTTCAACTTCTTCATCCCTAGGCAAGATGTTTATCTGAACAGTTTAAATGTGTTTAATTAAAATTGCATCGTTTGTTGTAGAGCCAGAAAAACCCAGGAGCGAGGATCCAGTGGATGTCCAGGTGAACGGGAACCTTATCCCCGAGCCGGAAGCTCTGGAGTCGGAAGACAACAAAGCAGCCCAGCTGAACATGCGAGGGGTGTTTCTGCACGTCCTCGGTGATGCCTTGGGCTCCGTGATCGTCGTGGTGAACGCCTTGCTCTTCTACTTTCTGTGGAAGGGTTGTTCCGAAGAAAGCTTCTGTATAAACCCATGTTTCCGTGACCCCTGCAAGTCGTCCATGGAGATGCTCAACGGCACGCAGGCCCCCGTCCTCGAGGCCGGCCCGTGCTGGGTGCTCTACCTGGACCCGACTCTGTGCGTCCTCATGGTTTGCATCCTTCTCTACACAACGTACCCGCTGCTCAAGGAATCCGCGCTCATCCTCCTACAAACTGTTCCCAAGCAAATCGATATCCGGCATCTGGTGAAGGAGCTGCGAGCCGTGGAGGGCGTGGAGGAGGTCCACGAGTTACACGTCTGGCAGCTCGCCGGGAGCAGAATCATCGCCACGGCTCACATAAAATGTGAGGACCCAGCTTCATACATGCAGGTGGCCAAGACCATTAAAGACGTGTTTCACAACCACGGGATCCACGCTACCACCATCCAGCCTGAGTTTGCTAGCGTGGGGTCTAAAGTAGTCCCATGTGAACTGGCCTGCAGAACTCAGTGCGCTCTGAAGCAATGCTGTGGGACCCGGCCACAAGCCCAATCCGGAAAGGATGCAGAGAAGGCCCCAACCGTTAGCATTTCTTGTTTACAACTCAGCGAAAACCTCGAGAAGAAGCCCAGGAGGACTAAAGCCGAAGGCAGCCTCCCTGCTGTGGTGATAGAGATTAAAAACGTGCCAAAAAAGCAGCCCGAATCATCTTTGTGAGTCTCGAAAAGGATGTGATACCTGACTTTGCTTTTTAAACTGCAAGAGAAAATAGACTCCATTGAAATACTAAGTTTGCCAAGTAGTGTAATTGAAGTCCTTGTCTGGTCGCAGAGTCTAATTCTATTTTTGTAAGAACATAATGGAACTTCATACTAGAATGTTCTCCATTACAGCCTAGTGCTTATGAGTGCACACTGCAGCTCGCTGTAACACGTTCGAAAGCCAGTTTTAACACTATGTTACATTTTTGTTTAACGTAAGTATAAACCTTACATGACATAATGACATTTGATTTCCCGGATTTCCCATGGTAAGAATTAGGGGGAATGAATAAACTTGTTACTGGAATCTCTCTGCTTCTCTTTCCCCCAGTTTTCTTAACTGCTTCTTAGGATTCAGGCCATCCCGTCTGTCTCCGCCGATGTTTGGGGGTAGCTCCTTGCCCTTTGAGATCATAAACTTGACATAATGGCAGCGTATTTTCCGAGTGACTCATGGTTATCAGCAGGAAATAAGGAGTAGTTGCTATTTTGTATTCTCTACTGCTGAGTGATAACCTAGTAAACGGATAATTCACAGGATGAATTAGATTTTACACAGTGGAGCGAGCGTACAGGGGAGGAAGAAAACCAGGTAGGTTATTGTACGTTAATATTGAGATTACGTATCTCAGTTATCTTAAACCTCAAGTGGTTTTAGTCTTACCAAAGCCGCCAGCTTGGTAGCCGTGTGTGCCAGCGTGGCTTTCTTACAGAGACCGACTGGCATTAGCAGTGTTCGCCTAAAAGTTTCAAAATGCGTGGATATTTTTTGAGAATGAAGACTTGGTCTTTGTCAGCTATTAATCTCAAATTGTGTCTTAAAAGTCCTAGTGACCGGTCAGACGCATTTGGCCTCTTTTAGGCCCAGCAAGCGCAGTCTGCTTCTGCCAAGAGCCAGTGGCTTGAAAGAAAGAAATCGGATGGTTCCTGTAATTTGGATATTGTAGTAGAAAGCAAGTTAATAAAAAGCCTTCAGGTCCCTAAGCCATCATGTCTTGACATGCTCAGTTTCCCACCGGCGCGTGCTCTGTAAGACGCTGCCCTCGGCACCCAGGACGTCACTCACAGCTGCCCTTTGCCACAGATTTCAAATCCACGCACACATCTGAGGATACTTAAGTTGTATTTTCCTTGATAGAGAAAGGTTAATGCTTTCTGAAGAGAATGTAGTTTTTTTTTTTTTGTCTTTGAGAGAGTGACTATTAATATCAGTTGTGATAGCTCTATTTTTCTAGGGACAGAGTCCTCTGACTACTTCAATAACTTTTCTAGCTGATTACTTTTGGGAAAGTTAAACTTTTGGGATTTGAAATAATTTATTGCTTAATAATCTGAAAGTGGAAGTGGTGTGTACCACAGCTTCTTTTGAAGGATGGTCTTTCCCGAGTGTAAAGAGAGCCTGTTGCTGGCAATGGGCCTGCTTAGAACAACTGCATTTTCTGCTGAGAAATTTCATTTTAGGAACGTCGTCTGTAAGTTCGCATTTACCTCTCCGGGCCAATCGTCAGCCTGCATAATGCTTCAGTAATGTGTGGTCCAACCCCTTGACGGGTCGCTACCTTGAATTTTGCAAAAATTTGCTTTTTTTTTTTTTTTCTTTTAAACATGAAATGGAGAGACCTATGGGTGGGTACGAGAGAGAACGCCAGTTGCCTGGAGTACACGCCCAACTGGCACCACACGGGTGTTAGCAGTGTCTGCCATGACACAGCAGGGTAACTGGTGAAAGCGAGTGATATCCAGCCCGTGTCCTCCAGAAACACTCTGGGTGGGTTCATGTCGAAGTGCCCCAGGAACTGGGACAAGAGCTTTGCTGATCTATTTTTCAGAAGTGCTTTGAGGTTAAGTGGCTTCTGTGTAAAAAGTAACACAGACTTTTTTTTTCCCCCCTTCAAAAGTGTTTGTCAGAGCAAATCATGGGCACCCACTCACTTTGGAGTTTTAGAGAATTATTTATTTCTTTACAGTGCACTTTCTAACCCATTTTTAGCTATATTAGCATTATCTTTAAGAAAAAAAGGACATGTTTTTATATTTAAATGTTATGGGACTTGAGTGTCTTCTCCCAAATAGCTTATTTCTCCTCGAGAGAGAATGGGGAGCTACCTTGACCTCTTGGGGACTAGCCCGTTGTCTGATGTACTTCCTTTGGCTGCTCTCCTGGTCCTGTCTGTCATCTGGAGCTGAGTGAGAAGGTGCTGTATGCTCCCAGATCCACTCAGCCAGGAATCCTTCCAAGCCACGTGAGCCTTGGAAGAACGGATTTCATTTTCCATGGTCAGCTTTTAACTTGTGGGAATAATTCTCTCCTGGATGGTATCTACATTGTAGAAATACAGGCTAGAACATGAAAAATAGTCCTTAAACATTTGACTGTATTTTCACAAGTAAAAGGGAAACAAGATGCCGAATGTCTTTAACCTAAGATGTGCGATTTGAACAGGAAGGGTTTGGAAAGTCACAGGAAGCTGTGTGCGTGCGTGTGCGTGTGCGTGCGTGTGTCTGTGTGTTGTCGTCAGCATTCTGTTCTGAGTTTCGGAAAGTTCTGAGGGGAAGGACGGAAACTAACGTGAAGTACTTGGTGTGTAAACTGGTTTTGAATGTTTTAACTGTTTTAGAAGCAGATACCGTTTGAACAATGAGTGTCATTAACCTGCTGTCTTAAGATACTCATACACAGATATGGAGCGTGATTCTACAATAGAAAATATTTTAACACTACGTTTCAGTTAAGTAATAAAACAGTGTTAAGAGGTCTTGGGGAGGTGGAAGGCTTTTGTTGTGTCTGCGATCGGAACTGTCCCTCGTGCTACCCGGACTGGGAAGCGCAACTGTAATCTCACTGTTTTGATACAGCAGTGCATCTATACATGGCTGTGTGTATGTGGTCACGCTCTTTTGTTTTACTAACAAGCTCTGGAATATTTAAGCAGTCATTTTTCACTGGCACAAGAGCCTTTTGTATATTAATCAATTTAGACTTTTAAACCAAAAATATTAAGGTTCAGTGTCTGGCAAAAAGATGCTGAGGAGAATGTACTATAGAATTAACATGTGGTTATATAAGAAGACACAGATCGCCGTGATAGGGGTCTGCCTTGAGACAGCACAATGGAGCGAGCATCAGTGTGTCTGATCCTTTGATGTTCTCGTGTTGGGTGTGTCTGCTGCCACCTGTCCTCCGGGCCAACAGTGCTGTCAATGCAGCTCTCAGTTGAGCGCCAGTGCAGACAGAGCGAGTGCAGGACATTTTCCCTAATTTCTGTGTGTTATGATTTCCAAAGCTGTTCCTACCTCACCACGAGGCTTTATGGATTGTTGTGTATTATAAATGTTCTATATGAGACAAGACTACTGTGTTTCTTCTCATTTATTAAAAGTTAAGTAAAAAAAAATAAACTAATTTTAATATCTACTTTGTTTTATGCTGTGGTGGATAAAGGAGAAATGGGCTCTAGCACAGATTTTACCAGCACACAGCTGGGACAGTAGTGAGGAGGAAAAATGATCCAAGCTTGTCACAGGAACAGAAAGGGTTCGCTCACTCACTGCTGGGCCAGAAAGGCTGTGAAATGATCTTAAGCATAAGCTTGTGGGACATCACAGTTAGCCCGCTGCTCTGGGTAACTTACAGTCTTCAGTTAAGTTACAAATGAGAATCCTTTATACTTACATGACACCTAAAACTCGTGCAGAAGGCACCCCAGTGAGTTCACTTCAGGGCAGTACGGATAACCGGATGGAAAGCCTCGTCTGGGAGACAACAGTTTGCAAGTCAACGGACAATAAATGCACGAGGGGACGGATGAGTACAGAAGGTATTCCACAAAAGGTGGATATGGTGAGAAGATGGCTTAAGGTGGAGCAGGATTGAAGGCAAGGGTTGGCCGATTAGGATACAGAGCCGAGTTGAGAGAGAGATGGTGGCGGGTGATGTCATACCAGCGAATTTGTATTGGGCCTTAATGGGGGAAAAAAACCTCAAATTGTTCTTAAGATTAGTTTTTTATGTGTGTTGAGTTATTTTGCATGTTTGTGTACCATGTGTGCCTGGTGCCCTTGGTTCAAAAGGTCATTGGATCCTCTGGAACTGGGATTACAGGTGGTTAGATGTGTGGGTTCTGGGATTTGAACCTGGGCCCTCTGAAAGAGTAGCAAGTGTGCTTAACTGCTGAGCCATCTCTCCAAGAACTCCTATTTTTAATTTTAAAAGAAATTGTGGCCGGGTGGTGGTGGCGCACGCCTTTAATCCCAGCACTCGGGAGGCAGAGGCAGGCGGATCTTTGTGAGTTCGAGACCAGCCTGGTCTACAGGACAGGCTCCAAAGCCACAGAGAAACCCTGTCTCGAAAAACCAAAAAAAAAAAAAAAATTGTGTGTGTGTCTGTGTGAGTGTACGCCACACGACGTGGCCTGTGGAGGCCAGAAGCGGGAGTCCCAGGGGACTGTGTACTGCCTGGCGCCGTGAGGACTAGGATTGAGCTCCTGACGTCAAGACTAGGAACCAAACTCAGGTTGTTCAGAAGTGTGGGAAATGCTTTCAGCCACTGAGGCGTTTCGCCAGCCTCCCAAACTTCATTTTTGAATGGATAAAGTCAAAAAGAGGACTGCACCTGAGACGGGAAGGAAGCCGGTGAAGCCACTTTCCCCAACGCCCGCACCCACCTGTGCCTCAGGTTGCTCCACTCTGCGCATGCACGGTAACACCCTAGTAACCGGCTGACCTCAGAATGTGTAGCCCAGTCAATGCTGTCTTAGAATCGCTGCAGGTCAACTTCCCATCTGGTCCTGTCGGGGAGAAGTTGTCGTCTGAGGCAGCAGGGATTTTCCGTAAGCTACCCACCTTCCCCCGCCAACCCTATGGGCGGTGCGACGCACAGCTGAACAAGAGTGTCACTTTCGAAATAGGTGAGCACGTGGGCCAAAGCAATTTTAACAACAGGTGTTTCTGTACCTCCAGGATCAGGACTCATTTCTGCTACTGCCATATCTGCCTTCAGTCCGTCATTTCTGACACGGGCATTTGCTTAAGAATCTGCTTCTAGACTGCAGGCTGAGGTCAGGCCTGTTGACCCTATCTTTATTTCCCTGGGATAGTTCCAAGGACTAGGACCGCTGTAGGTATTGACAGGTGTTTGAATGACGCCTTCGGGATGGCGGACAGGCCAGGAAAGATTCTTTTAAAAAAAAAATTATGTATAGAATATTCTGTCTGTGTGTATGTCTGCAGCCAGAAGAGGGCATCAGACCTCATTACAGATGGTTGTGACCCACCATGTGGTCGTCAGGAATTGAACTCAGGACCTTTGGAAGAGCAGGCAGTGCTCTTAACCACTGAGCCATCTCTCCAGCCCCCAGAAAAGATTCTTTAATAGTTAACAGATGCACTGCACTTGGTACTCGTCAAGAATATTCCAGTTCTTGCAGAGCGGCCGTATTCACTCTTCGTGCTTCTCTGAAAACATTAAACAAACAAAACAAAACAAAAGCTGTCACCCACTGATGGAACCAGACCTGGGCAGAGGCTGGACATCCCATCCCCTAACTAAAAGTTCAAAATGAAGAGTTGTTTGTGGCACAGCAGAGTCGACGGAGTCACACCAAGAACGCACGGCCACCCAGAGAAACGGGGGAAGGCGTTTTTAAATCTCTTGATATTTATTGTAAAAGTCCAAGTAATCACTGGGTTTAAACCAGCACTTTCTGCTCTGAATTACACTTTATCAAGTGTGGCTTAGTGTCAGGTTTTTTTTTTTTTATTTTGATTTTTGTGGGAGAAAGGAATAACATGGTTTTTGTTTTGTTTCGTTTTGGTTTTTTGGATTAAGAATCTTGGTTTTAATTCAGCCTCATGGATTAAAACTGGCAGCGTTTTCACTCAAAGAGTGGCCCAGTATTGTCCCACGTGGGTGCTTCTGCTGGAGCAAGGGACACTGTGGCTGATGTAGTCGGGGGTGATGTTGAACCCAGGATGCTTGGGTGGGGAGCAGAGGTAGCAGGCACATGCAAACAAGGAGACACAGAATGAGTAAGCAGATTGTCCGCACTCCCGTGATCCATCCTGTGTGGTGAGTTGGTAGTCTAAACTTCTGGGGTTCCCTCCTTCCTCCTGCCCACTGACAGGACACCTCCTCTGCTGTGACATCCCCTATGGAGGTGACATTGTACTTGGGAAGCCACAGAAGATCTGGCCCACTGTATCTCTTCTGATCTCCCCTTGCACAAAGCTTCAGTTTCACCAAGAAACAGCTCTCGCATGTCTGGAGAGTCAAACTGAAGGTCTCAACGGGATTCCTGGGTTTATAATCCTGATAAAGGATCGCCACAGGTTCAGGTAGCCAAACACCCCTCTGAGGTGTTTAAAAAAAGGAAAAAAAAAAAAAGATCTGAGAGAAAGAGAGAGAGCACGAGAGAGAGAGCAAGCAGGTGTGGCTGTCTGCGCTGCAAGGTCCTCTCAGACAAAAAGTGGGGTTCTGGCAATGTAGAAGGAGTTCATAACTCTGCATCTTTTAAGATACAAAATTGAGTAGTCTCCTTAAAACATATGACTGGCCAACATTTCTTTTCTAATGGCAAAATTGCCAAGAACAATATGAGGCTAATTTTACTAGAATTTTTCATAGCGTGGAACAAGGGTGACTTTGAGACACCTGTTCTGGGCTCTTGTGTGGGGCTTTAGGGTTCCCCTAGGGTGACATGATGAGACAATACTTATTAATCCGTTGGACCTTGAATCTACACCCTATCAGCAGTCAATGAGCTAGAAAATAAGGTCCGCCGTGGTAAACAGAATATAGTTCCCTAAAGGTGTGATTGTCTGCATCCCTAGGCCCCGTGGGACCTGTGTCTGTCTAAATCCTCTGCAGCTGTCAGTATGGGGCCAATGGGGAGAGCACAGATCAGGGGAGAGCTGATACGCACCCAACGTCATCATAAGGCTCCTGAAAGAAGAGGCAGAGGGCCAGTCACAGCATGTGATGGACGGCTGAGAGACCACGGCAGGAGATGAAGTTAGAAGGTGTTTATGGCCACCTTGAAGAAGAAGGAAGGGGGCATGAGCCAAAGAGACACAAACAAAAAACACAAAAGGCTTCAGCAGGTGGAAAAGGCAAAGGACAGAACCATTGGACACTGTGGAGGCTCCGCCCACTTCCTCATTGGACACTGTGGAGGCTCCGCCCACTTCCTCACTGGACACTGGAGGCTTGGCCTCCCCCCACTCCCTCACTGGACACTGTGGAGGCTCGGCCTCCCCCCACTCCCTCACTGGACACTGTGGAGGCTCGGCCTCCCCCCACTTCCTCACTGGACACTGTGGAGGCTTGGCCCCCTTCCACTCCCTCACTTTCTCCAAGATGGGGCTCCAGAAGGGATGCGGATCAGCTTGTACCTTCAAGATCAGACCTTTGAACTTGTGGCTCTGGAGTGGGAAAATGGTTAAATTTGTCTTCCTTCCTTCCTTTCTCCCTCCTTCCCTCCCTCCCTGGCTCCCTCCCTCTCTTCCTCTCTCCCTCCCTTTCTCCCTCTCTTCCTTCCTCCCTTCTTCCCTCCCTTCCTCCCTTCTTTCCTTCCTGCATCCCTCCCCTATTCCTTCCCTCCCTTCCTTCTTTCTTTCCTCCCTTCCTCCTTCCCTCCTTTCCTCCCTTCTTCCCTCCCTTCCTCCCTTCTTTCCTTCCTGAGTCCCTCCCCTATCCTTCCCTCCCTTTCTTTCTTGCCAAGCTGATGTTGAGCAAACTCTAGCTGAGGATGACTTTGTTCTTTGGATTCTCCCACCTCCATCTGCGGTGCTGGGATTTTGAACATGCACCACCATGCCTGGTGTATGCAGTGCTGGGGATTGAGCTCCGGACTCCTGCATGCTCAGCAAGGTACCAACTAAGTTAGGTTTCAAGCCCTAAGTCTTCCTCTTTGAAGCCACTAAAGTTATGGCAGCAATAAGAAAAATAGAACAGATAAGCACATAAACACTACAGCGCGCATGCTCGCTTTTGTATCTACGAAGACTCCTCTCACCGGAGTTCAAGTACGGCCTGACTTGTAGGTAGGATGCATTGAGTGGAGGCAAAACTTATGTAACAGCTTCTACTGAGTCTGGACTCTGAGGAAGATGAGCCTGGGGGTGCTGTGCAATACGAAGAGACGGCTTTCTCTAGCTCTAGGTGTGGTTTTCCTCAAGTCACTGAGCTGAAGGGTAAATATGAGGTCCGGTGAAAGTCCGGACTAACTCCTGTGACTGTAAGAGCCCACCTGCAGGCACCACGCGAACCTCGCCCAGCCTCCTCGTCCCCTGCCCTAAGCGACCTTTCTTCTGCGTTCTGTTCCTTGTCCCTCCTCCCTTGCTGTGGAATATTAGCTAAAGCTGTGTTACATTCTGTTTTGGTTTTGGGTTTTTGGTTTTTTGGTTCTTTGAGACAGGGTTTTTCTGTGTAGCTTTGAAGCCTGTCCTGGAACTCCCTCTGTAGTCCAGGCTGGCCTCGAACTCACAGAGGTCCACCTGCCTCTGCCTCCCGAGTGCTGGGATTAAAGGTGTGCGCCACCACGGCTAGGCACTGTGTTACATTCTTTCAAGCTGTCGAATATTTGTGGGTTTTTTGTTTTTATTTTTGCTTTTTTTTTTCTTGTTTTTTGGTTTTTCTGAGACAGGGTTTCTCTGTAGCTTTGGAGCCTGTCCTGGAACTTGCTATTGTAAATCAGGCGGGCCTCGAACTCACAGAAATCCTCCTGCCTCTGCCTCCCAAGTGCTGGGATTAAAGACATGCGCCACCACCACCCAGCATCGAATATTTGTTTAATGATGCAAAGATTACATTACAGGCACTGTGTTCCATTCTTTTTTTTTTTTTTTTTTGTTCCATTCTTTTATGTTGCATTTGTTTAACTTTGTAAAGCTGTGTTACTTTGCCTGCCTAAAACACCTCATTATTCTAATAAAGAGCTGAGCAGACAACAGCTACCCTGGAGAGGGATAGGCAGGGCTGCCAGGCAGAAAGAATAAATAGGAGGAGAAATCAGGGAAAAGAAAGCGTGGGGAATGAGAAAAGGAGAGAGGATATCACTGTGCACAAAACTCAAATCCAAATGGATCAAAGACCTCAACATAAAGCCAGCCACACTGAACCTTAGAGAAGAGAAAGCGGGAAGTACACTCGAATGCATTGACCCAGGGAACCACTTCCTAAATAGAAACCCAGCAGCACAGACACTGAGAGAAACAATTGATAAATGGGACCTCCTGAAACTGAAAA